>MJUT01016380.1:54635-69959 GCA_002080005.1 Gigantidas platifrons | reverse complement strand
GAATAATAAAAGTCTTCAAATGTCTTTCTGAATGGACACTACCATAAACGAAATTTTAAAAGTTGTCACATGTCTTTCTGAATGGACACTACCATAAACGGAATAATAAAAGTCTTCAAATGTCTTTCTGAATGGACACTACAATAAACGGAATTTTAAAAGTTGTCACATGTCTTTCTGAATGAACACTACAATAAACGGAAAAATAAAAGTTGTCAAATGTCTTTCTGAATGAACACTACAATAAACGGAATAATAAAAGTTGTCAAATGTATTTCTGAATGGACACTACAATAAACAGAATAATAAAAGTTGTCACATGTCTTTATGAATGGAAACTACACTAAATGGAATAATAAAAATTGTCAAATGTCTTTCTGAATTGACACTATTATGCACTTTAAATTAAAAAAATATATATATTAAAAAAACATTCAGTTCAAAATGCATGCATTGTCATTGCTCCACAAAACATTTTTTTTTCTGCAAATTTTTAACATATACTAGTATTCTATCAGCGGTCAAAACCGAACTTCAAAGTTACTGTGACACTATGTACTCTAGGGTGGTGTGAATCAGATGAGGATTCTGAAGAACACTAAATATCTGTTAGAGTACATACAACCCCCGGTTTTTAGTGGGGTTCGTGTTACTATATCTTTAGTTTTATGTGTATGTTTTGTATATCGTTGTTTGTCCTTTTGTCTTTTTTCTTTTGGCCATTGTGTTGTCTGTCCTCCTTCGATTTACGGATTCTGGTATCTTCAAACTCTTCTTATACAGTTTGTTGTCGATCTTTAAGAGAAATATATTGATAGAATAATTAATGCGCCTTTCCAAAGATGGTTTCATGAATGACGTCAGTATGACCTTTGAGTACAGTCTTCGAAAATTGACAAATATCACATCACGGAGAGATTATCTGTATTATTTTTGTAATTACAGGATTTAATTGTCTAGCGCATGGGTGGATCGTCTGCTTACTGATTGTACGGCTTACTCGTTAAATGTTTTAACATAAAACAAAATCGTTCGGAGACTGACGTGAAACCTGTCTTGTGTATTTGAAAGTAATTTCTTTTTAGTTCATTCTTCTACTTCCATTTCTACCAAATACTGTTGTTTCACTAGATAAAAACATCCAATAAACAGCAAATTTCAATTAGATTTGGTTGCTATAGACATTGCCTAATGTTATTTTTTAATGTCATCTGAAAACGAAGCTCACTGGCTCTTTCGCTAAAACACACACGCACACTCAAAAATACTGTATATTTCGTTTCATGGTTGATATTTGATGATATTTAATTGAAGAATGTCAGGTAGCATATTCTCATAATCTGTTTGAATTGTAGCTTACTGTTTCTTGGGCTAACTCGTCAATTGTAACTTACTGTTTCTTGGGCTAACTCGTCAATTGTAACTTACTGTTTCTTGGGCTAACTCGTCAATTGTAACTTACTGTTTCTTGGGCTAACTCGTCAATTGTAACTTACTGTTTCTTGGGCTAACTCGTCAATTGTAACTTACTGTTTCTTGGGCTAACTCGTCAATTGTAACTTACTGTTTCTTGGTCTAACTCGTCAATTGTAACTTACTGTTTCTTGGGCTAACTCGTCAATTGTAATTATATTTTCGCTCTGTTGGCTGTTTGATGTTGTTGAAACTACCCGCTTTGTGCTGTCAGTTATTGCTTTTATAAGTTTGCTTCCGTTTCTTAGTGCCATTCTATAAGATTATAAAAGATTTAATCAATGCAATTGTATACGTAATTTTTTTTATAATTGATATCAAATAACTTTTTATACCACAACATCATCTAGATATATTGCAAAGTGACAGAAATGTTGTCAGCCTAATTGAAATTAGAGATTTGTTGTATATATTTTCTTTTCTTTTTTTTCTTTTGCGATGTACCTACATCCAATAACACCCCGCTTGGGGTCGTGTCATGTAACCTTTATTTCATCTTTGACCGTCCAATCATATGTAAGACAGTTAAATATATCAACCAATCGGACAGCATCTCTTTGTGTGTACTCGGATTTGATACCTAAAGATTTAGTAGGCTCAAGATAAAAAACAAACATCTATTTTTATTTCGATTGCGATGTTGTCTGATTGCATGTGAATTATAAGTTTGGTTATCACCCATAGATTTGATTTGATTGTTGGAGTTTTAACGCCACTTTCAGCAATATTTCAGCTATATCATGGCGATCAGTTTTAGTGGTGGAAGAAGCCGGAGTACCCGGAGAGAACCACCGACCATGGGCAAGTAACTGGTAATATTTATCACTTGCGGCTGTGAGTCGAGTGCACCTTTTTTGTAATTTACAAAGCCGGGCGCGAACCAACGCCGTATTGGTAATATGCTTGCATGTGGTGCTAGGTAATCCAACTATCTAACTCATTGAGCCACCCGAGCCCTTCACCCATAGACAAGCAAGAAACAATTTTATATAAGTTTTCTCTGAGTATTAGTAGTGTTTTTGTTTGTTTGTCTTTGTTCTGTGTCTTGTGCACAATGATGCTATTATCTCTGGATTGCTGCTTCGGTTTTCTCTATCGTGTCTTTATTTCAAGATATAAACGATTAAAACAACCAAATACCAATCTAATTTCAATTACAATTTAAGACATCATCAGTAGTGTAATGATGCAGTAGATCGTGAGTTCGAGTCTTGGTCGGGTCAAACCAAAGACTATAGAATGGATATCTGCTGCTAAACACGCAGTAACAAGAACAGACTGGTTAGCTCGAAATCGAATTAGGACATAAATACCCACTCACTGTTGTTTCAAAACACTGGATGATAACAAGTGATACCAAGTATGTCACTGCAATATTAATGGCCCTTTCAAAAGCGTTTGACTGCTTACCACACGATTTACTTCTACTTTGGTTGAAGGGTCATATATAACAAAGATAAACAGTGTCTGTCTGTAAACAATGCTAATTTAGATATATAAATTTTTTTAAAGATTCGAGAATGTATACGCATTTTCTGCTCGCTTATCTTACTATTTATTTGTTCGAATCACGCTCAGACGAGGTGTACTTGATACATAAATATGTGATGAAGTGTGTCAGTGACTTGCGACAGGTGGGTTGTTTTATTCGGGTACCCCGGTTTCCTCCAACAATAAAATTTACCGCCACGATATAGCTGAAATATTATTGAAAGTGGCGCTAAACACCATAAACCAAACCAAAGCATAACCCCCTACTTTTTATTTTATGTGAATGTACTGTTTGTATTTTACAATATATAATGTCTAGTAATGCTTTTGTATTTGTTATAGCTTACGTGATATCTTTATATAAGACGATATAAAAGCTCTTTAGAGCTTATGTTATTTAAGAAATAAATCATGGTTCCAAGCCAGAATGTGTTGGGAGTTTTAACATGGATTGGCGGATATTAGTATTTTATCCACGAGCCAGATAAAATTTACTAATATCCGCCAATCCATGTTAAAACTCAAAACACATTCTGGCTTCCATGATTTATTTCGATTCTGATATGTCTAAGAGTTCAAATACGATAGTATTCTTTGATTGGAAGACAGTAATTTATATTTACGCTTGCGGAAAATGTCGCACACAATTTATGCTTCCAATGGAAAAGTCAGTCACATTCACCGGCGCATGTGCTGATGAGATTATACCGAATGGATAACTCGCTCGTTTGTTAACAAAGCGAAAGAAGGAGGTCATATTAGAATTATATGTAATTTATATGATCTAAAATAATGGTTTTGAACTTGAACTTGGAGTTGATTCTGCTGATGTCATCAGTTATCGATTGGTTTAAATACAGGCAATGTCGTTGTGTTAAGAAGAATTAATTATATAAGCTTCAAACAGACATTCTAAAATAATGTAAATCTTTGCTAATTACGGGCGAATTTTTCGTGAATATACACCTTTCGTAATCGAGCGATTATTTTTAGGGGACTATACAGTAAGATTATGATGACCGACTCATCTGATATGTAAATTGGGCTTTTTAATTTCTCGACAAAACTGGATCCACAAAAAGAAAAGAAAATGTGGCGAACATGACTTTAAATAGTTTAAAACTGAAAATATTTAAAATATTTTTTTAAAGATGAAATGATACACACAACTTATTATATAAGTATGTACATCCCCGTTGTTAGTCAGACTTATTTGGAATGCTTCCATCTGCAATATGGATTTTCATTTAATATATAAATCTGCACTATTTGACAAACTAAATTACTTTGCACTAATTTAAAAAACAGCAGAATAAACAGTAGTTTTACAGAGTTTTGTTAAATTTGCAATTCAGAATTATTTTGAATCTTATTCTTTGCTTCAATGATATAATTGAAAGCCATAGCTGTTCAAGGTAGCCTATGATTGAAATTGTTAAATAATATATGTATCTACATGAAATCTGAGGGCCAGTGCATGGTGTTTAACGCCACTTTCAACAATATCTAAAATTTGAAGTATTTTTTTTCTACTCTATACCGATATATATTTGGTAAATATAACTTTATATGTGCATGGCAGTGGTTTACTATCAAGTCGCATGGGGTTTTATAGTCGAAAGATAAACTGAAATCTTTTATTCGTGAATTAAAGGAAATCTATGTTGTCTACACAGTGCCGGCTTTAGGACATATGAGGCCCCTTACTTGGGCCCTGAAGGAGGTAGACCTGGTAGGCCGACACAGGCAGTCAGACATAACTTGGGCCCTGAAGGAGGTAGACCTGGTAGGCCGACACAGGCAGTCAGACATAACTTGGGCCCTGAAGGAGGTAGACCTGGTAGGCCGACACAGGCAGTCAGACATACATGCTGAGGAAATTTAGGAATGCCTTCAAATTTAAAATTGCACCACATTAGCAAAAATTCATCGTAAAAAAATTGTCTTGAATGGAAGATGATCCCCCTGGCCAACGGGGCCCTGTGCTTAAGTACACATAAGCACAGTGGTAAATCTGGCACTGTGTCTGCATTATATATGATTCCTACAATAAAACGTACGTCACATTTTAAAAGTCACGTGTACAACTCAAAGTCCTATGCATCGTTTTTAAACTGATGCACATCCACTGTTTGATCATTTTCTTGTGGCACAAAAGGGGTTTAGTAATTTACCCTTTTTATATTTGCAATCAAAATATTTCTGCCTTTGAGATTTCTGGGGAAATGTTATTATCAGTAGAGGAATGAAATAACACAAAAATGAAAGAACAAAACCAGAAAAGCAACAAAACAAAAACAAAGCAAAACATAACAACACAAACAAAACAACAACAAAAAAAACAACAACAAAAAAACAACAAGAAAAACAAGAAAAAAACAACACGAAAGCTAAACAAAACAAACAAAAACCCACCGTCTCCTGCAGTTAAACAGTTGTTACATTATTAACGTTTAGCAAAAAATACCTACATTATTGACTTTAAGATATTAAATCTGTTACGATGTGAGACCATACAAGTCATTATCTATATCACCTTTAGTTTGAGAATATTAGTGAACGAATTGAATGAATACCAAAAATGTAAGTATCAAATTTAAAGTCATGTGTAGTTTTAGTTTATTATAAATATAAATATATTTTATTTGCCAATATAATAGAACAATTAGATAGATTGACACGTAGATATCTAATTTAATGCGCATGACACGTTTCTGGAAGAATCTTCATCCGGTCCGCTCAAAGCCAAAATATTTGAAAGGCAAATAATGTTGAAGTCTGTGGGACAAAAGGTGTAAAAAGATTAGCCAAAACCGGTTAAAATTACCCATGTATGAGGCAGAGTAACCTTATTTTAACAAATTACACACCGTGGGAATTGTACATTTAAACCATGTCAGTGTAATATGTTGTTATTTAACACCGCCATTCTTTTTACCCTTGTATGGTATATCCTTCGATTTACGGCCTCTGATTACCCCTTTGTTATTTTTACACTTTTCTTACAACATTTTAGCCATATCGTCAAATGAAATTCCAAATAAATTACATTAAAATTAAATTTGGAAATATGAATTAAGACACTAAAACAATACGGTACCACCAACAAACAAAAAGGTCAAATTAAAAGGATAAAATAATATTAGAAATAGAAAAAAACATTAGACAAAACCCATGTCCGTATTTACTGTACTAACATATTTCTTTTAACAAATGATAAACTGTATCCAATGTTAAAATTAGATCTACGCACTTGCTTCCTATTTTCTATCGGTTGTTTTTAGTCGGTCGCTGCAACTAAAAACAACCGATAGAAAATAGGGAGGAAGTGCGTAGATCTAATTTTAGTTAGATTGGTACGCTCACAACCGAAAGATTTGAAAGTCCAATAACTTAAAACTATTCGAGAGCAAAAATACCCAAAGACCTAAACACATTTTATAGAGAGCTTACTCTAAATATAATGTTCCTCGGATATCATGAACATCCATACTATCAACTTAACATAAATGTGAAAGAAAACGGAAGGGGCAATCAAGAATGAACAATCCAGACACACAGGCAACATTGGACCCAAGACACAGAACGAAGACAAGCAAAACATATAAAACATAATACTAAAGACTAAAAAGATATGCAACACGGACCCCACCAAAGAAACGGAGGTGAACCAAGATGCTCGAGAAGGGTAAACAGTTACTGTTTCTTATAAGACATCCACACTCCTATAGTCAAGTCCGGTAAGAAATAAATCTACATACTAATGAAAGATTCATTACCATATGAGAAACAGATATTTCATAACGATCAATGTGTTCTATAGTATAAAAGGAATCGCTATGGTAGTTGTTCTTCATTTAAAATAATGCAGTGTCTTCCTATTATATACGTTATCAGTCTCGAGATAGTATATATCCCGTTTAAAGGACAGTGGTTTTATTAAACGGTGAGAAAACCCCTTTGCCAAGGGAATTGATTATGACTTTTTTTTACCAAGGGTTAGAAAATCTGACGTTCTTGTGGCAAGTAGAATTTTGATTGGCTAAAAATTTATTTCTAGCATTTCATGGACGTCATTTATTTTTACATCAAACAAATCAATTCCCTTGGTAAAAAAAAGTCATAATCAATTCCATTAGCAAAGGGGGTTTCTCACCGTTTAATAAAACCACTGTCCTTTAAACGAGATATATAATATCTCGAGACTGATAACGTATAATATACGACAACGTGTCACAATTATTTTCTCCATATGTTTTACCATAGGAAAAAGGAATGTCATCAACTGAATTTCATGCTAATTATAATTATTTTGCATGTCGAAATTATATTGTCAATATTTAAGGACATATTTCACTATGCATGGTTTACATTGAATTCCTTTGAATTTATTATTATTTTGTAGGTTCCAACTATCTTGCCAATATTTATAAATATATTCCATTATGCATAGTTTAATATCCATACAAGGAATAGACTAGTTAGTTATTGGTATACCCGATCATCCACAAGTCCACAACTATGTTATTAGTATTGGTAGATATATATGAGACTAGATCATATATTGTTTGTAATATATCTTTTTGAACGCTTTATGTGAAGTTGTTCCACAAGTCGGCAAATATCTAAAAACTTTTACTTTCACAGAACAAAATTAAATATCATAACTCCATTGTTAAATCAATTAAAAAACCAAACACACAGGTATAAAGCTTACATGGTCACTACACGGACACTATTGTTGAATTTTACTTCTCAAACTTTGAACACAATCTATATGTAAGTATTAATCCAAATAAAACATTCTATGTCTCAGGGGGGACACGTTAATTTTAATTGCAAATCTGAAAACCTTTAAATAATTTTTTTTTTTAGCAAATATTATTTATCAACCATAAGAAATAATTTTCCTTCCCATAATTTTTCTTCCTATATAATTAAGTGCAACATATAAACATTTATATATCTACAGTGGTACTCAACCACAAAACTAACATTAAAGAGCAAACGAAAAAATGGTGAAACGTAAAATAAAACACAACCAAGGCTCTATGTACATAGGGAGTTATACCTTAGTTTTCAAGCTTTTCCAAGTGTATTTGGTTGTAATATTGTATATATTCATGAACCATTTTTCGCATTTTAATTTTGAAAGATTTTGACCATAGTTGATGAAAAAAAAAATGAAAATGAGAGATACAAAATTACATAAAAATTAATAAATAATAATACAATGTACTCACTTTGTTTACTTTAAGTTCTTTTTGTTGTTGTTGTTGTTGCGTTTCCTAAATGTTACAAGCAGGTAGCAAGCCTCAATGATGGTACTATATCTTGAGCACAACGCTTTATTAAAAGTTTTATCTTTTTATATGTTTTAGAAGCAAACTGCTTATCATAAAGCTTTGAATGATTGGTCCATTCATGCTGCTCATTCTAAATGATTGCACCTGGTATCCAGTATCCAACACCTTCATCTGACAATGTTATGTCTCCTAATCTGATTTTCTATTGAATTATTACGCCCTCGATATTGGAATGGTTAATGGTAGCACTGAGCAAGAGTTTATGTTTTACGTCAATGGAAAAAAACTACATAAAAAAAAACCAAATAAAAAATATAAAGTGACTTTTTCTCTTTCTAGCAAATGTTTTATTTTAACAATTTTGTAAATTTCATAACTGGGTACTGGGTACAAATGAGTTAATTAATACCGCCCTTAGAATCTATTTTTTTTAATACATACAGTTTATTGTACAAACTCCTGATTTATAATAACCTAAGTAACCCATGGTAGCTCACTTAGGGCCCCCGATTGTTTACAAACTCGTTTGTACAGGGAAAAAACAAATGAGCATATTCTATTTAAAACCAACTCCCTTTATTTTTTGCAACATACATACACGTTTTGAAAAATGAACTATTTAACGATGTATACATTATTTACACAAGATGACGTCCATATATGTATACAATCACAAAAACAGACAAAAAAACCAAAGCAATATAGATCTAAATGAAATAAATGTTCATACAAATTTTCTAAATGCCCTCTATCTATATGATTATATAATACATATGTTTTTCCCCAAATCTAAAGTAATATTACACCAATTTTGGGTGAAGAAAATGTTTCCCTGAAAATTCAATTTGGAATACGGCGGTACCTTTACTAAGCTATTCATGCATGTTTCATGTCGAAATATGTTCCCAACAACTAGAAATCTGCAAATCCGTGTGCATGTTTATCGTCCTCACCATTGTTGTGGAGACTGATTAACTTTCGGTTGTTTTGTTCCCATAGATTGCGGATCATGACCTCGTGAAGAAAAGATAAACAATCATGGAATATATATATATATTTTTTTCATCAACTGAACATTGCGCATGAGCGATAATCTCCCCGAAAGAGTTCAAATCTTGGGTCACTCACAATAATATTATTTGCATTACTGTACGGGAAAACAGAATTATCTGCTGTCAAATATTTTGCGATTTGCTCTTAAAATCTGCTTTTGAACGGATTTTTAATGTTATGCAGTTGATTTTAGTTAAAATTAAGGTACATATTAAGTGAAAATATTTAATCCAAAAATTCCACGATATTTGCCTTTCATACAAATGTACTTTAAATACAAATAAAACAAGAAAGCTAACAGGCCATTTAAATGTCAGACAGAACAAATATATCAGGGCCATGTAAATTTATGTTTGGACTTGACCTACTTTAGCTCAGGTACATAACCCACAGATGCATTCTTGACCAATGTGACAGACCGTCTAGACAGAGATTAAAATCCTGCTAAAGCGTGAAGTCTGAACATGATACTGACAATGTTAAAAATAGCTGATCACTACTTCATGTTCAAATGACAAGAGGGGACTCAACTTTAAATAAGAATTTTTCCTTTGTTGCTCCTGAAAACAGACCATATACATATCTTTCTATTTTGATATCACATTCGTACAATATCCTAATGTATTTCATGTAATTCGCACGATATTTAGAATTATATTCATTTATAAAATGCTATTACTATTGTGAAGAATTGTCTATGTGTAACACTGCCTAAGTGTAGCAGTGCCTATATGCAGCAGTGCCTATATGTATCAGTGCCTACGTGTAGCAGTGCCTATGTGTAGTAGTGCCTGTGTAGCAGTGCCTACCTGTAGCTGTGCCTACGTGTAGTTGTACCTATGTATAGCAGTGCCTACGTGTAACAGTGCCTACGTGTAACTGTGCATATGTGTAGCAGAGCATACGTGTAGAAAAGTCTACGTGTGGAAAATAATAAGTCCGAGAGCTTTCCAGGATATTTACCAAAGTTGGAATTCAAATATCTTGAATTCCAAATTGTTCCATATCAGGGCTATTGTTACTCTGGTTTCAGTAATGTATTGTTGCTAGGCATTTTCCCAACAAGAAAAATAAAAGATAGGAGCGTTTTCTAGGATATTTAACAAAGTTGTAATTCAAATTTCTTATTAATAATTTTACGTTACAACTGAGGTCAAGTGAAATTATTTTATTATTGACACCTAGCCTTGTTTTACAATATGAAAGCATCTGGCATTAAAACAAAAAAGTTTTGCGCCGGATAGTTGTCCAAAATTTAGGTTATTCCAGAAACGTGCCATGCGCATTAATTTTGATATCTACGTTTTTATTACAATAGACAGCAAAGGGGAACATTTTTAGAAAATCATGTTCATACGAACTAGGAACTGAATTGTACATGTACTTGTCCAGTTAATTTTAATTATCAATGTTTATTGTGTTATTGTCTAGGAAAATCGAAATTTAACATATTCTACCATGAATATTAATAGTTCAATAAGTTTCATATACAAAGTTAGCGATACAGGCTCGTGTGAGCCTCTAAAAAAGTATATCTTAAAATCAAATATTGTTAAGATATACAATAAGGGTAATAACAAAATTACCGAACTCCGAACAATCTTCCAAAGGGAAAGTGAAAACTCGTAAGTATATAGACAGACAAAATCAGTCAACTGTTAAGATATACAAAATAAACACCACAATTTTGTTCAACAGATTTCTTATAATGTCCAGGAGATCCTTGGAACTCTGAGTTGCACCTTTGTGCAAGCATTTCTAAGGAAACCACTTTATTGTTTGCGGCGATGATAGGTAGTGCTATGATATCAATGAGTCAATTTATAAATACATCGTCACTTCAGATCTCGTAAATTGTGCTACAATTGCACATTATTATTGTAAATGATGAATTGGATTATCGAAAACGACATAAGTAGTATTTCTACTATATACATGATGAGAATATGCTTAATAACTAAATGTAGATAATTATATGGTGCTAAAATGGGTCTATGGACAGAAGATTTGATATTCACAGTGAATTGAGGGTCGGGAATTGTAACGACAAAAATCTTACTGCAACTCCTATATCTATAATTATTTTTATATACCATATTAACAAAATACTGGTAAGACGTGCTAATATGGGTCACGGGTCACTGTGAGTAGCATGTGTAGTCATGTGAACAGATACGGTGTTGAAAAAACTGTTGATACTCATAAAATATTGATAAATGCAATAAAATTTTATGTTTGTCTTCAAGAAATATGATAGACAAAACCATGTGTGAAGTTTTATGACGAAATATCTCCGATTTCTATGTAAATTTACGAGTTGAAGTGGAGAAACACCCACAGGTAATTTTAGCGATGCATTTTTATCTTGGACAATAATGAGCGTCCTGATTGGATTCAATTCAATTCAATTCAATATTTTATTTAAGTCTCATCTCTCAATTACATGTTCTAATACACAAATAAAACAATCATACAACAATAAATTAGAGAGCCATTCTTTACAGAATTATAAGAGACTATAATTAAAACAGTATCTATAGCACAAATATATAAAACAATCTTATATCAATATATTACATACATATATATACAAAATCAACATTATCTACAATATAAAACATTTCTTCTTTCATTTAAAATTAAATTACAGGTTTTGGCGCATATCCTTATGATATTAAAATCTGAGAATAAAAACACTAGTTTCTGATTATCATTAAAAGACAAAAAAAATTCCATTAAAAGTACAAGCAATATTAAATAAATGATCTCTAAAAGTACTATAAAGGGGACACCGTAATAAAACATGAGCTTCGTCCTCAACTTCACCCGAACACACACTACACATTCGCTCATTTAACCTTAAATTCTTGGATGACCGATTTAAAACACACTGACTCCGCATGGTTTAGCAAGGTTACTCAGGTCAATAGTTTATAAATATAGAATCTTGACAATGTACAGCAAAAAGATGCATGTAAAAGAAATCTATGTTATATTTATTCATTTGTTTGATTCTGGAATATTGTTGATCATTGATTTAAACAAGAAAAAAGGGAAAAGGGGGGGGGGTGAATTTTATTTGTGAATTTTACAGTTAAATAAATGTTATGTTTGGACAGTTTAAAGAGAAAAATAAAAATTTGTTGCGACTAAAGCTTAAATCAGTGTTAAAAATTGAACAAATATCAGTTGTTATGAGATTTATTTTAAATAGAAAATTTGAATTTATTATTTATCAATTTATTATTAATGATACAATTTTATATCCCTTGGGGGGGGGGGGGGGNGGCTATGATGAAAATTTGAAATAAAAACACAGGACCGGTCTAAAACACGGGCCCGGACAAAATAATTGCTAAGGATCAGGGTACACGATAAAGGATGAACTGCCTTGGTTATGTTCTCGATACCACTTGCGGAAGGTCCGTGGTTTTCTCCGGGTACTTCGGTTTCCTTCACCAATAACACTGACAGCCACTATATAGCTGGAATATTGTTGAAAGTGGCGTTAAGCATCATAGCCCTAAATCTAAATTGATATCCGAAACTCCGGTTTTTACATTGATTGACTTTTGCTAGGAAAATGTCCTAATTCACAAGTACATGAATGGGTCGTGAATTCTCTACTTTATACAAGAATATGTATATTAATGAATGGGGATTTTAAACTATGCTATATGAATAGGCATCGTCGGTAACCCACGATTGATTCCGATACGTTCCTCTCTCTCCATCACCCGTGGGTCAAATCGCTTGTAAACATTCGTACTCATGAATAATTCATAAGTCTTCGCATTACAAACTTCCAATGCGATTCAACCAATCAAATCGTTCCTTTCATAATGAGTTTGGTTAAAAGTTAAAAATGTCGGACCTGTTGCAAAAATTTGGAGTGAAAGAATTGAGGGACTTTCTATACTGCACTACACTTCATCCACACATTTTCATGGGCGCATCCATTACTGACAGAACGATTTTTTAATTCCGATACCAAAGAGTTTCACTTTCATAAACGTGATTTTGATTGGTTAATTCGAAACTTTGAATATTCATTAGTACGAATGTTTACAAGCGATTTTACCCACGGGTGATGGAGAGAGAGGAACGTATCGGAATCAACCGTGGGTTACCGACGATGATGAATAGGCCACATTTCTACAAGACAATGCAACTTCTTTGTTGCCAAGACAAATTCTTTTATAATTATGTTATGATATAACATGAGAAGATGCAAAATTGATAATTTTGGATTTTAGTCTGATATATGAATCGGTCACCGATAACTGAATAATATATGAATCGGCACAGTTATTGCATTTCGAAAATAGGAATGTGTATGGTTTCCATGTTGAGGGAATATATGGTTGGTAGATGCCCCCTACACCCCCGTTTTTTCGGGATCAGTTTTACCAAATTATGAAAATTTGTCCTACATTTACAATTAATATTACACTTATATATGTTATATTATATGTGCGACTGTAATTATTTTAATGCATAAAAGTCAAAGCTGAAAATAAATAAAGATCAGAAAGAAAGGAAGAAACAATCTGTATAGGAATACAATGGAAAACACAAATACAACACTGTCTGAATTCTAAAATCAAATATCAAAATGGTAGATAGAGGCCGATACACATAATATACAATAGCATCAATAGTGATTAGCAATTACAACTGAACGATTAGAAATCGTTTAGACCTTTTAATTAAACAAAATTAAAAATGAATGAAAAATAAAGCAATTATTTACATAACTTTAAGTGTCGCTTCCTGGTGTGAGTAGTGAAGTATTGATAAGTTGGGCCAAGTTTATACAGATCTGTTCATATTTCAGAATATTTGGTACAAACTAAAAAGAAGTGGTTTGCATCTTTTTACATATCAGTGATCAGCTGTGTCACAGACATCTCGTAACGTTTACCAAATCATGGTGGTAACCATAAGACTTTATAAGTGATTACTTCAACCCTACCACTAGTCTACCTAAAACACATAGTAAATATGTAAATATGGTGCAAGTCAAAACTAATTGAAAGAAGTGCGTGTTCTCTTTGAAGGAATACGCTTTGAAAGGTAAAAACAATAGAGGTTATAACAGATGTGATGTCGGTATTTTCAAATAAAATATCGAGCTATTTTACAGCTTTATTTAGTGTAAAAAAATATTATTAATATATCACATTTTCGTAGTATTAGCTTAGACCTAGACTTTCCAAAATTAACCGTTTAAATAACAATTGCCAACCTGAATACGACGTATTATTATACCTTACATAATAAAGAATCAATTATATTGGTTAAAAGATAATCACATGACATAAAATAATCTGGATATTTTTGTTTCTAATCGCCGCCAACGGTGAATAACCTCAAGAATTACACACGTCTATTGAATAATTGAATAATCCTATTATTCAACGGTGAATAACCTCAAGAATTACACACGTCCATTGAATAACCCTATCATTCAACGGTGTAAAAACATGGAATAATACTTTAACAATTCAAATATTAAACAGAATATTTCAACTGTTTGTTCGGTATAATAAAACAGTTACGGCCCTCTGAATCGGTGAATATCCAAAATTGTCAACCCCACTAGTGTTATTTCCCTCGGGCTAAAGCCCTCGGGGAAATAACCCTAGTGGGGTTGACAAATTTGGATATTCACCTCTTTCGAGGGCCATAATTGTATATTATTAGCCTTCTATTATGAGTATATTATCTTAAATATCTATATTCCACACCCATTTTAGGGTATGAATTATGCTCATTGTTGAGTACCCTACTGTGAATGTGAAATGCAGAACAACAATAAAAGCGATGTTCCTTTACTTGATTTTGTTTCTAAGTGTAATGTTGGATATTCTCTCATGTTCCTTTACTTGATTTTGTTTCTAAGTGTAATGTTGGATATTCTCTCATGTTCCTTTACTTGATTTTGTTTCTAAGTGTAATGTTGGATATTCTCTCATGTTCCTTTACTTGATTTTGTTTC
>MJUT01016380.1:36679-53963 GCA_002080005.1 Gigantidas platifrons | reverse complement strand
ACTTGATTTTGTTTCTAAGTGTAATGTTGGATATTCTCTCATGTTCCTTTACTTGATTTTGTTTCTAAGTGTAATGTTGGATATTCTCTCATGTTCCTTTACTTGATTTTGTTTCTAAGTGTAATGTTGGATATTCTCTCATGTTCCTTTACTTGATTTTGTTTCTAAGTGTAATGTTGGATATTCTCTCATGGTCATTTACTTGATTTTGTTTCTAAGTGTAATGTTGGATATTATCTCATGGTCATTTACATTTATATCTTTTTGTTACTAATTGAAGTCATTGTCATTATGGTATATACACACAATACCATCAACAAAAACCGGAAGAGAATCCTTTCAGTTTGATTTCGATTCCAGCAATACGTTATCATAGAATAATTAGTCAAATCTGCCCACGCAGTTATTCCTATTAAGTATCCACTTGTATTTAACGGTCACCTTTTTGTCTTGTAATTTAAAATTTCATATGCAATGAACCACTGTTAAGAGGTCATCTGTCTTATTAGGTCGTTTGTTTCTTTGTCTCAAAGGTGACCTCTTAATACAGGTTAAACTGTACTACTATACCACCTTTCCCAGAAAACAATCTACTTACATTTCAAGGAACTGCATACCCTTCCAGAGCTTTTGATTTAAAGGGATTCATTTCGCTAAATCTTCAGCTTTCTCTGTAGTGTTATGTAGATGTGTGTCCTGTTGTCCTTTTTCTTTTGACCAATGCCACGATATCGTTGAAATATTACTAGAGTTGGCATTAAACACCAATCAATCAATCTTTTGACCATTGTATTGTCAGTTCTTCTATTTACCCTTTTGGTATCATAAAGGTTTTTATTATATAATTATTTTGGCTAATTAAGAACATTCGATATACTCTGTTAGATATGGAAATTCCAAAGAACACCAAAAAGATATCAAATCATGAATTACAATGTTATGTGTATGGAAGAAATAAAAGTTCCCTGGGGTTCCATGTTAAACCGATATTGACAAATATTGACATTTAGTTTTGTTACTACACGTGAATAGATTAAACACATTTATTCATTTAATAAAAATACTTCAATATAACAAAGTATAAAATTGTAGGATTCGAAAACAAGCTAATGGGTTATACTAATCCGTCTCCTTGTGAGCCAAGCGAACTAGAACATTCAATATATACAAGCTGGGCGTCAATTATTTAAATTAAATATATGTACATAGAAATAAATATCTGTACACCAAAACCTGGTTATAATAAGAATGTTACCCCCTAATCAAAACTGATGAAGAACATAATAAAATTAATGAAATGCAAAATTATCACAAATAAATGAATTGTGTTCACTTTGTTGTAGCGTTGTTAAGACTTTATGTGTTAGTATATAAATAGAGTCCAAATAACGCCACTTTCAACAATATTACAGTTGTATATACAGTGGCTGTCAGTGTTTTTTTTTTATTGGTATGGGAAGTCAGAGTGCCCCCCTTTTTTCTCCTCCACAATAAAAACAAACAAACAAACACAAACGGGATAATCACAGACCTGTCAAATTATAGATATTAGATTTTCACACATTTCAGCACTAACGTTGTGACTTCGAATCCCGTTCAGGCGAGGTGTACTCGATACATTATTATGTGATAAAGTTTGTCAGTGATTTGCGGCATGTCGGTGGTACTCCGGTTTCCTCCACCAATAAAACTGACCGCCACGATATAACTTCATGAAATATTGTTGAAAGTGGCGTTAATCACCATAACCCTAACCCTAACCCTAACCCACATTTCAGCTGTTGAATCTTATAAAAAAAAAAATAGTAATCATTGGATGTAATACACACATTTTATTATAAAATCAATATTTGTAGTCGAATTGTAAGTAAACTTGAAATTATACGTGAAATTAAACCCCTTATCCATCCATCCACGTTTCCTAACACGGCACTGGACAATAAACACCAATTAATCAATCAATCAATCAATCAACCTAACACGTCTGAGTTCATATTCCAGTACTTTAGACCCAAAAATGACATAAATCTGTGCCGACTTGATAATTATAGCAAAATCGTGATTTACCATGAAAGTAAACTGCATGCTCACTCTAGGTAGGTATTTAAAACGTACAATACAAGTCATCCTTGACTTGTGTAACTTCTTATTTTCCGTTACAGGTGATTGATTTTGAATTCAATACTCAATAAACTACACAATTTAAATGTTTACCTGATTATTTTTAGGTGCTTTAGGGTGTGACCATAACATGAAATATTACCAGTGTCAGGTGGAATAATATCTGATTAATAAGGTAAGTAATTAACGTAGATGTTGATGGTATATTAGTGTTACCATATTACTAAGGATACAGTTATATTACATATGCATCAGTATTGAGGAAGTAGAAATATCTATTGAATTTACAACAAATATGTGATTATTACAGATTCATCCCAAGTTTTTGATATTTTTATTATGGAAATTATTTTGTATTCCATACACACATAGCGTTTGAAAGAGACTGACGGAGAGTCTGTAGTTTTCCCCTTGTATTTCGCTGTCCTCCGCCAAAATGGCTGCCATCAACTATCATAAAGGATATAATATACTAGTATTTGACCCCAGAGACTTTATTATTATTATTATCATCATTATTATTATTATTATTATCTCACATTGGAGTGAGTGATTGTTGTTTTACGCCATAAGAGTTATTTCTAGCAATATCATGCGTGAACAAGTTAAATGTACATTTGAATGGGATGATGATAATTTGTGTTTTGTATTAGACCAACAGCTTAATTGAATCGGATAGTGCAAGATCACTGTTCAAGCAACATTACACAGTAGACATGTCGCTCCATTCGGAAACATTAGTCAGATTCCGAGACAACCAGTCTTTCCTCTTCACTCTTTAATGTTGCATTGTTTAACGAACAAGCACGGAATGCCATTTTTTTAGCCCTTGGTTTGACCCTACCGGGACCCGAATCCACGATATACCACACTCAAGGTGAGCGCAAGTAACCATTACACCAACATCATGAAAAATTACCAATTCCATTTTGGAATTGAGAATAAATTTGATTGATTAATATGAGTGGTGCTAAATTAGATGCAGTTTAATGTTGATCAAGGCTACAGTTATCTTAGAATATCAAAGGAATTAGAATGCAATGGATTTACGACAAATATATTATCACGACCCTCACGAAGACGGTATAAATAGTCAATCACCAGATATGACAATGGCGGTGAAAATACTCTCAGCAATTCCATTGGATAAAAAACACCCATTACAATGTACATTATGATTGATTGATTGATTGATTGATTTATGGTGTTTTACGCCACTTTTAACAATATTTTATTGTATACCCACCTACATATTACTGCATACTTGACAACGTATGTAACCTTATTCGGCTGTTGCAGATCTGCTTATTGCAGAATACATGGCAAAGCACCAAGTAACTTAACTTTCTCGTCAAGACGCGTACCCCTCAAGGTGTATGTAATAAAAATATATAACCGTATACACACGTGCCTCTACCATTGTACACGATAAAGTAGGTAGCTTATAATCATCTGCATATCTGTCCATGTTGCATGTTTGGTAGAGTAGTCAACATACTCCTACACTCGTATCCATCAATTCTCCCTCTTGATCTCGTCTGATTTTTTTTTAATCAAATATAAAGTACTAAGTAAAAGGCCAGACTTGGATTATTCTTGCTTGCTCGCAGTAACCTCCTATTTTCTTTGCGAAACAACCTTTATTACCTAAATACATCAAACAAAAGCATAAAATGTAATTGTACATTAAAGAAAAATTCGCTCGGTAATATACTAAGCAGAGCGTACCAACACTTGAAGCTACTGCACGGTGTAGGATCAAATCAATTCCTTTCGGTAAATATCGGCGTTATTCGATTACTTTCGGTTATTACAACGACTCCTTCCAGTAAAAACAATGTAAGTTTGATTAACACCGGACCTTATTTTCGTCATTAACCACTGAAATGTAAGTATTTATCACTCAATCAATAGATGACGGAACTCTTTAATAATGTGTTTATTTCGGAAAATCAGTTTTACGCACTCTAATGAAAGTGTAATGCAGCATTAAACAAAACAAAGTGACAAGATCGTGTGAAACAGGCCAACCGGCGATAGAAATACACGAATTTGAAATAGAAAGTGAAGTAGAAAGAGAATTCCTTTACTGAAGACACTTTTCCGTTCGAAATGTCTGGTCATTATTGATACTTTGTAGCTGCGATATTACATGTGATCACAATTGTTTCAACGAAAATCGTAGTTTTAGTTGCAATATTGAATAACGATTCCTTCAAGTGAATGACACGTATTCCTTTCTTTCGTGACAAATACAGTAATACATGTATAAATCGGAGTTGGTGAATTTGCGTTCAAGAAAGTGAGAAATCACACGCAATTTGACCAGCAACGAAAGATTCTCCAAAAATGAAAAAGTGAATACTCGGTAGCAGTGACGAATAGATCATAATACTGTGAGCAATCGCCAAGATTTAAGGGTCTTTTGGATCCTGTCATTTTTAGTGAAATATGAAAACGAAATGATATGGAGCACTGTTGTAAATGTACGTGTTGTCTTGCAAAGTCACTTCTTGGTGTTTATCATGCTGCAGTTAATCTTGTGGTATTGGCTGAATTAGAAATATACCCGGGAAATGTACCCAATATCGATGCAAGCTTTGAAATCAGCAGCTGAATATTGACTTCATGCGATTAAATCTGAAAATTTTGATAAATAAGATCCGTATTTATCAAACTTGAAACTTAATTGGCGCTTTTCTCAGATTTGTGCTTGACACTTCAATATGTTGTACATTCTTGTTCGCCGGTGCAACAATAGAACCGCAGGACTCGTTTGTTTTCCGTTGTTTTGGATGATGCAACCAAAGAGTAGATCTTTTTCGTTTTTTATTGGGCTTTCTGCAAAAAACTAGAAAAGAAGTATGCTCCCGCACTTGATAATTATGGACAAAGTTGTTTTGTTAGGAGTGATTTAAAAAAAAAAATGAAGTGTGTCTGCAAGACACAAATGATGCCCCCCACCTGACCATAACTTATTGCATTAGGGATATAGGGACATTAAAACTGTAGTAGAAGCCATACAAACCATGTTTTCCATTATGTAGCTAGTAAGAAGGATATGAAGTCCAACTACCTGTCACTTTGTGAACATTTGACAAAAATCCCCCCTCCACCCCCGACTTTTCATCGCGAGGGCATAACAGTCTAACTACCTGTCATTATCAATATTTGATGAAAATCAAAATCCTGTGGACTTGCACACCTCCATTATGTGTATAAACATCATACAAAATATTAAAGCTGTAGCTCCAAAACTGTAGGAGGGGATAGCCTGACAAATCATGTATCTATATCCGGACGGACGAACAAAATGACTAAGTCCAACTACCTGTCATTTTGAGAATATTTGAATGAAAATCAAAATCCTGTAAACATGCACACCTCCATTATGTGTATAAACATCCTGCAAAATATTAAAGCTGTAGCTCCAAAACTGTAGGAGGAGTTAGCCGGACAAACCATGTTCCCTTTATGCAGCTAGTACGAAAACAATGACCAAGTTCAACTACCTGTCATTTTGCGAATATTTGATGAAAATCAAAACTCTGTGGACATGCACACCTCCATTATGTGTATAAACATCCTACAAAATATTAAAGCTGTAGCTCCAAAACTGTAGGAGGAGATAGCCGGACAAACCATGTATCTATATCCGGACGAACGGACGAACGGACGGACAAGGGTAAATTAATATGCCCCCGACTCTTCGTCGCGGGGGCATAAAAAGAACATTTTATTGAATATTTAGTACAAGTTCTTTGGTTTGAAAGGAATCGGTGCCAAAATGCTTGATCATTTTCGATGAGCCAAAAGGAGGCGTTGACAATTTTTTCTTTAAAAAGTGATTTGAAGGCCTATTTTACCTATAACACATTGAACATACACATATCGTAGATGAAACATGTATTGTATTGAAAGAATAACACACTTACGTAACCCAATCAGTTACATTTGGCTTATTTTTTTTCCACATATTTGCTCCAATAACAAAGGCACTATTTTTCGTGATTTTAAAGAAAACTGTAGGATTACTATGGAATTCAGTGACAAAGTTGATTCAATTAAATATTTTACTGTTCCGTAAAAGATAGTATTGGGAGGATTTTACCTATGTTTTTGGTCTTTTTTCCATCTTTTTTGGTCGAACATCGTTTCAGATGTGCCATAATTTCCAAAAGGAGTCATTGTAGTAATCGAATAACGCCGATATTTACCGAAAGGAATTGATATGATCCTACACTGTGTACTGAGAGCGTCCCGGTAATAGTTATACGTGTATCGGCTATTCATAGCTCAGTGACAACTCGCCCGTATTACCACAAACAACTTTTCCGTGCATTATTAAATTCCAAATCAAACAAACCTAAAGATTTCTTAACAAACCGGTTTTATTCTAAATCAAAACATTAGGCCTGTTTTTTAATTCTTAAAGGAAAACTCCATGGTCTTAACAAGTTAGCGTGAATATTTAAATGACATTAACTAAAAGACATTTGTGTTAATGAATGTTAAAAATAATATACCGAAAGGTAGAATTTGGTGATTGAAGTTGCCTGTTGCACCAAACAATGGGGGTCGCCATTTTTCAACACTCTACAATGTAAGAAGATAAGGGACATAATCCATTCTCGGATTATACCTAAAATTAAAGCTCTTCCGAAAGAGCTGTGACGTATTAGTGCCGGTATCGTATATTATATCAGTATTGATCAGTTGCAATTTTATCATTAAAAATTATGTAAATCGTAAAATAACGTCGTATATTTATCTTTTGATATTTACAAAATCATTATGACTTCATGTTAAGCATTTTATTGCACTAACGAAATTAAAAGGGAATATGTGAGAAGAATTTTTTTGTGTAATTACCCTCGTCAACACACCGACCAGTGACCTCGAAAAACACGGGAAAGTACGACAGCATTGGGGACAAAAAAGAAAAAAAAACATGTGTACGCATAAAATGAGTTAAAACTGACAGTTATTTAAACTATACGGCCAATCACGTAAAACATGAAATTCTCTAAGATGACCCTCCCCCTCACGATACAAATAAACTCATTGTTTTATGAAAATGTAACATTGGATGGGAATATTAAGAAAAAAAAATTAGAACGATATACGATTATAAACATTGTATTGCAGTTGATCTTATATTAAAACATAACCAAACGGGCACGATGTTGGGAAGAGTCAGATACATGTTATTTATTCAACTAACATGACCCGATTATGTGACGTCACATGAATAGGTGTCATGGTCGCTTACTCTACGACAGGAATTTCCAAATATTCACATTTTTAATTGGGTATATTAATGTTAATAAAGGTGCTTTTTTAAAAATAATAAGTTATTTATGAATAAAAAGTTATAATGAATTGAATTAAAACAACCTTTCAACTGACTGGGGTATTCCTTTAACCATTAACCTGGTTTTAAACTTTTTTTTTTTTTTTATAGTTGAGTGTTTTTTTACGATGTGGTTTTAACCATGCGGTTAAATGGTTAAAGAACATCTTAACCGGGATCGAAGCACGGTTGAATATGTTTGAACCTTGTTAATTACCAGTATATGTTTGTCATAGGAACATTTGTGTATTATAGACACATTTCCAAGTTGTTTATTGACATTCTGCATTGTTGTATTTTTTTATAAAGAATTAAATTATTTTATTTGTTGTTTTTTGTGTTGTTTTCGTTTTGTTTGTTTGTTTAAGAGTTGAATTGTTTTTTTTTGTTAATGAAGAATTAATTTTACTTTGTTAAAAAATAATCAATGAACTAGAAAATTTCTCTTAAATATTGTTCTTCAACCATTGCGTTTTTGATCTATCTTTAATAAACATGTTTATGGTTCATGATTTAAACATGTTTCAGGTTGTTTTCAACCATAAACAAGTTTGAGAATAAAAACAAAAAACAAAAAACAGGCCTATTGAAACGAACAAGGGAAATGCCATAAAATCGAAATGGAAAAGTGTGTGATAAAATAAATAACTTGACCGTATAATCATCTATCTAGCAATGCCTTCATGATAAAGCATGCACCCCCACAAATTTATTCACACCACATACTATATCTCTTACATCATTCATAAGAACTACAATATTTGAAAGAACCGTACCCTAACCTTGACAAAGACTACACAATGATCATTCCTGTTGTTTCTATTAGTTAAGTAGTTTATATGAAGAAGGCATTTTAGACGTTTTCTATAGGACTCTATAGTAAACTATGTCAAGCGGGGATGATCATATTGATTGTCTGATTGACAAACTGAAAGCAATTGTGCATTCATATAGATATGGCGTGATGCTATTTATACAACTTTAGGAGAAGAAGGCCATTCGTTTATAGCGTTCTATATATAGAAACACTTTAAGATCAGAAGCCGTAATTCGAAGGAGAAAATGCAGTACAATGTTGAAATATATAATGCTTACGGACGACGATGACGAGTGATGAAAATATCCTACTAGCCATTATGGGCTAGTCCCCTGTTAAAATATCCTACTAGCCATTATGGGCTAGGCCCCTGTTAAAATATCCTACTAGCCTTTGTTAGCTAGGTGCCTACGAAAATAGCCTATAGGCATCTGTGTGCTAGGTACCTGAGCTAAAGTAGGTCAATTCCAAACATAACTTTACATGATGCTGACATTTTTGTTCTGTCTAACATTTTAGTGGTATGTTAGACTTCTTGTTTTATTTGTATTTAATCTATAAGAAATCTGTTGAACGTGCTTTATGATTTAAAATAAAATTTGAAATACATTCCATAATCACATGCATTCTCTGACATCACCCTATTGTTCGAACTGTGGCTTAGCAGGTTATTCTTTTGTTCTTGAATATATGAACTATAACCTTTTACTGATTTATGCTTAAAAACGTGTAATTCATATTTTGGGACTTTCGGGTATCGAACCACTGCTGGGCTTTTTCAAGTCTACTTGGACTTTCAAAACTTCCATCTAACCACTCGGCTACGGTGACCACACTACTATACTCTATAATTAGTATATATGACTCTTGATAGTAAGCGTTGTTAAAAATTTGTTTAAAGAAGCAATTGATCAATTTATACAAGACACGAGATAAGTATTTCAGGTGTGGCATAATATATGTTCAGAACTGACGAGTATGTGAACTTTTAAAATGTATTCTCGCAATACAAAAACAACTAACGAACCGACCGCAAGTAATAACAAATCAGACAGACCACAGGTGAACAATTGGGACAATTGAAAGACCTTGAAATATCTAAATATAAACGAGAATCGAAAGCACGGATGCCGATAATTTTTTTTTGTTAATTGTGGCTTATTTAGCTTTCTGAACATTAAAAAGGTAAACATATAAAATGAAAACACTGTTGCAGATAGAAATGGATTATGTAAGAGAATACATTCCAACTTGTAGATTCTTAAAACGCGACGTTAATTATTTTTAAGAATCTACAGTTGGAGTGTATTCTCCAATACCTATCTCTGATGGCAATGGTCACAAGTTCTAATAATGGTCTGAATCAATCAACTCGAAACTCGACCCTTACGGGTCTCGTTGATTATTTTTAAAAATCTACAGCTGGAGTGTATTCTCCACTACTTATCTCTGATGGCGATGGTCACAAGTTCTAATAATGGTCTGAAACTAGAATTTCAAATGCCTGTATTTAAATAATAACAATGGACATTTGTTACTGAAACATGTGAGGTCTTATACTTGACTGATAATCTGTGAGACGTGTTTTATATACATATGATGCATCTGAAACCAAAATGACTGTTAAAGATTCTTTAATTCAGTAGCAACGTTTGCCTGTCTCAAACCACGAGTTTGTATGACACAGAATTTTACAGAAATCTGACTGTATTTCAGATTTTTTGCTTCACAATAAGCGGATTTAGAAATTGTGTTGCATTGTGATATTTGATACAAATACAAATGTAAGTGAAGCGTGTTAAACTTAGACAAAGTATTCCTCTTTGTCACACTATTATATGCAAATTGTTTTAACAATAAAATAATAATAGATACATACACGAAATGAACGTTAAACATTTTCGTTCGGTTTCTATTTGTGACAATCAAAAACAATCACTATTGCTGAAAATTATATATACATGATTTGAACTGACACCATTGAAACACTGCACCACCAATCGCTTAGCCTTATATCTAGCGCCCTAGAACACTCTAACACACCTACGTAAAATGTCATTTATAAACATTTGTTTGTTGCTTTGTTTCGTTTGTTTTTGTTTATTCTATTTGTTTGTTTGTTGTTTTTGTTTATTCTATTTGTTTGTTTGTTGTTTTTGCGGAATTTTACCTTCCAATATGACGGTAAAGATACACAGTTTAAATATAAGTAACGATTTCAATTAATTGAGCTTAATTGTATCTAAAACTACGGTATAGTTGAGACTTAAGAAAACCTGTCCTGGCTTGTGATATTCACAGAAATAGGACAGCGTAATAGGTTCTTACACGAGTCCCTATTGAAGATCTGGGATTTCTTCCACGAGTGTGAGAAATTCCGTTTTTTCACGAGTGGAGCGTAGCGGAACGAGTGGAAAGACGCTGAATTTCTCTCACGAGTGGAAGAAATCTCAGATCTTCAATAAGGACGAGTGCAAGTACCTGTTTCTTCCGTTTCAACTTACAAACAAAGCATGTCGATTTCATTCATTCATTCACATGTCAATGTTATGTTTACTACACAAAATATTACAACGCCACGTGCAATGCAGTAAATACACACTTATTTAAAACCGCATTAAATCTATTAGGGGAAATCAGTTAAAATTCAGGTAAAATTGATATTTGAAGCTTTTTTTAGATCTACTAAGACGACAATTTATATTACTACAGCAGTAGTAGAATTGATTATTGATTATACTCGGCCAATTTGATTGGCTGACAATGCCATGTAAGACAAGGTCACGCGCAGCTGTCTTTATGGCTTGTCTTACATAGAAAACCCAACAAAACGGAAGAATAATAAGATCTTATGGTTTATTATAAAATCAAGCTTATACAGCGATGGTCAACAATACCATCATTATCAATAAATCGAACATCTTCCTCTCAACTCGAACCATTTAACACAAAAGCTATGTAACTAAAATGCATTATAAATATTATTGCAGGATACGATGGCAAGATTAATTGGTTATCTGGCGGTACTCGTGTTATTGTGCCATTCATTGGTAAGTACAAAGCCATATTTTTTGCCATGGATGACCTCAAAGTGACTATCAGATGGACAACAGCAGCAATAACAGAGTTGTTTCTTCTGTGAGTTTTGCGTCGGTTTCCGATGAGTTTCATTCACTTATAAATATCCATATTCCTTAATGTTAAACATTTAAAGCATTGCAATTAATATTTCCCTCAGAAAGTTCCAGTGTCTGGTCGCCAAGTGGTTAAGGTATTTGACTTCTGATTACAAGTCACACACCACTGACGAATTCACGCACTGATACTCACCTCAAGTGTGAAGATTTCAAGACACCTACATAATGCCAGGAATTTTAAACCGGACAGTCCGCTATAACAATCGGAAATTCCTCCCAAGCTATGTTTAGTAGTCACATTACAGGTACAAATTGCAGATAGTAACGATAAACACACATAAAACATCTCCCAAAATTACAATGTGCTGGACTGTGAATGATAGAGAGCAATGTCATATTATAGGTTCGTCAATGTGCTGGACTGTGAATGATAGAGAGCAATGTCATATTATAGGTTCGTCAATGTGCTGGACTGTGAATGATAGAGAGCAATGACATATTATAGGTTCGTCAATGTGCTATACCACGCAACTTTTCAATAGATTGTGATCGTGGTTACACGGATTAAGCTTACAGGAACAATGCTATTGTTTGTACATTGATGTTTGCATAAATAAAGACACAGCAATATATGTGTAACTGTAAGCCATTATATTGTCCTGTGAAAATGTGTCCAATTGTATCTTTTTCAAATGAAAAATCCCCAACAGACCAAATGAAGTTACCTCTGCGCTTTATTCCGTCCTCGGACTTTATCATAGAAAACAATTGTAACAGAGGACAATATTTCACGGCGGACACTATTTAATCCTACATAACTGGCTGCTCCGTTACTTTAACTGGTTTTTTTATTAACAGAAAGAAACAATTGTGCTCTACAATTGTTATTTTCCCCTCTTTGAGAAACAATGATATCTGTTTCTTCTTCATATGCTCTTATAGGTCACGCTCCAATTAAAAAATAAATCCGAATGTTATATAATTAATTATTTGGAAGGACTATATCTATTGATAACTGGACACCTCCGTGTGTTTTATTACTATAAGAGGGGCGTCGCATGGTAGTTGGAAATACATCTACTGTAGTTCCTATGCAATCAGCGTCTATCACCACTAAAGATGTGAGTTCGAATTTTACTCATGACGTGGTCTAGTCGATACAATATTATGTGATAAAGTTTGTCTGAGACTTGTGGGAGGTCGGTAGTTTCCTCCAGCAATAAAACTGACACCATGATATTACTAAAATATTGTTGAAAGTGGTATTAAGCACCATAACATCCTAACCTTATTACTATCAGGAATTGATAGATATACTATTGAAACGTATCACACTTATTACATAGGTAAAAATTGAAATATTGTAATCATGAAGTGTATTTTCCAATTCATGATGAAGACCTTTTAATTAGTTAAGCGATGTATTTAATTCATTTGTTTCCCAGAATGTAGAATATTGTATTGACTTTAGTAAATGTGACGTTATAAATATTCCCAATAAAAAATTGAAACCACCAATGATTGGAAAACTAAAAACATAACACTTGTCATAAATACTAGAACACAAACAACGCCATGTACATTTCTATCAGCAAATCAGTTAGTGAGTGAGTGATTGTTGTTTAATGCCAACTCAGCAATTTTTCAGGTATACCATTGCAAGAACAAGTTAATTTTCGATGAGATGATGATGAGGTCGGCTTTGTACTAAACCAACACGCTTAGTTGGATTTTTGTTATAGTGCTAGATCACTGAAACAGCAGTCTGCGGATAGACATGTCGCCCCACTTGGACACATTATTCTGATTCTGAGCCAACCAAACTTTGCTCTTTCTCCTTAGTGCTGTGTGCTTAGTGGAGAAGCAACAAATACCAATTTTATAGTCTTTGGTTTGACCTGACCGGGGTTCGAACCCACGATCTACAGCACTCGAGGCGAGTACGCTAACCATTACACCACCGATCCGGTTATGTGATCAAATCAAAGAGTGTGTTCATTGAACTATTATTTATATATAATTAGTATATGAGATATAACGAAAAAAACTACTTGCAAAAAAACAGTAGTATGAATAAATGCTGTTTTGTAATTATGCTTGTCTTTCATCAGGTTGCCTTTGAACAGAGCAAAGATTGTGGTGTGTCTGTTGGTTGCTATAGCGACTGTGGTAGTGGAGATTGTTCGTATGAGATAACCTGGAAAGATACAGGAACAAAAGTGGAATTCACCATGAAAGCTTCCATCCCATCTTTATCTTCAACAGGCAACTGGATTGCTTTGGGCTTGTCTGATGACAAAAAAATGGTTGGTGTTTTAGTTACCTATATGTAGAATTCATAATCACTTGAAATCAAAATTTGGGGCGGGTCGTATAGTTGTCGGTTTAACAAACTCCGTGTGCAATCAGTGCAAGTGTATTTACTATTCTCGGTGCAACTTTATGCTATAAAGTTTATTACTAAAATGCGCGACAGATTAGTAGTATTCTCTGGGTAGTCCAATGCCCTTCACTTATGAAATTAACCACCATGAAATAACTTAAAACATTGTTGAAATGGCGTTAAACAGCCAGATCACTAATCCCAACACTCAGGAAATAATACCTATCGATGATTCCACAGACATGAACACACATGGATAACAAAACACAACAGAGAGCAACACACATGGATAACAGAACACAACAGACATCAACAAAGATGGATAACAGAACACAACAGACAGCAACAAACATGGATAACAGAACACAACAGACAGCAACAAACATGGATAACAGAACACAACAGACAGCAACAAGCATGGATAACACAACATAACAGACAGAAACAAACATGGATAACAGAACACAACAGACAGTAACAAGCATGGATAACAGAACACAACAGACAGCAACAAGCATGGATAACAGAACACAACAGACAGCAACACACATGGATAACAGAACATAACATACAGCAACAAGCATGGATAACAGAACACAACAGACAGAAACAAACATGGATAACAGAACACAACATACAGCAACAAACATGGATAACAGAACACAACAGACAGCAACAAGCATGGATAACAGAACACAACAGACAGCAACAAATATGGATAACAGAACACAACAGACAGCAACAATCATGGATAACAGAACACAACAGACAGCAACACATATGGATAACAGAACATAACAGACAGCAACAAACATGGATAACAGAACACAACAGACAGCAACAAGCATGGATAGCAGAACACAACAGACAGCAACAAGCATGGATAACAGAACACAACAGACAGCAACACACACGGATAACAGAACACAACAGACAGCAACAAACATGGATAACAGAACACAACAGACAGAAACAAACATGGATAACAGAACACAACAGACAGCAACAAACATGGATAACAGAACACAACAGACAGCAACAAACATGAATAACAAACCACAAAATACAGCAACAAATAAATGGATATATGGTTCCTGGATTAGGATAGATATAAACACGTGGATGATTTAATATATTTATGGGATACCAAACCTTGCATTTAATTTGAATGTCTAGAAGTTGAAATAAAATGTAGAATACAATAGATAATGTCACTTTAATTTAAAAGTACTATAAAATAGCAAGGACTGTATACAATCATGACTAGTGAAAGGTCCAGGATAACTGCAAATTAGCTAAACGGTAGAATTCACTGGTAACGGGAAAAAAATGTTCTAGCAGAATTAAGCACTACAATTTGTTAATTCTAGTAAGTCTTAGTATTGGGCATTTATATCGATAGAAATTATGGAGACTCTAAAATTGAAATAAATAGCAACAGTTGAAATATATTATTATCATACAAATAGATTATCATCATACAAATATATTATTTGTACTTTGTTTGACCTAAAGCACCAATTCATAAATATTATTATATATTAGCATATACAATTGTCCCAGAGGAGTAACCTGCAGATTTAGTTAATTTGATATTAACCATTGTATATTTCAGTAGAATCTAATTTATACTTTAAATCATTTTTTTAAACCGATGAAGATTATTCCAGAAACGCATAATTAGACAATATAGGTATGGTGTCTTTTTATGAGATTTATTTGGATGAGGCTAAGAAACAGGTACTACGAGGCTCTGCCGAGCAGTCCTCCTGTTTCGTGTCGAATACAAATAAATCTCATATAAAAAGACATCACACCTATATTGTCTTTATACTGCAATACTATATTTTTTTCTCACTGTTTTCTATATAAGAAAAAAATCAAAATTTGTATTCCCCGTCATGGGCCCCATTTAAAAAAATGCTTTATACAGGACATTGTCCAGTATAAAGCAAAAATTCCAAAAAGGGGCGTGGCCTAAATGCTTTATACAGGACATTGTCCAGTATAAAGCAACAGTAATATATGACCCCCTTTATCAATACTGTAAAGTTACCGATTGCAGTATAATGTGCACTAAATTAATTTTATATACCAATATGTGTATTAACATTTTATATACCAATATGTGTATTAACATTTTTTTTACAGGGATCTGATACAGTGTTTGAATGTGTGACTGATATGAATGACTTTTTTGTGAGACGCTCGTGGAATTCTGGCCATTCTAATCGTGATGTATCTGTAAGTACAACGATGTATGGTAGATATAGGCACAATATAGCGACGAATAAGTGTTTGAAAGCATATGTAGGGTTAGTTGGTATTTCATGTTATAGTATAGTGTCGCTGATTTCATTTGGTATAAGGTAACATTCCGCGTAGTACAGATAGCACGGTAGGAATTAGTAATGGACACCAGTTTGCAAGTTTGTGTACACTACATTCGGGTAAGCAGTGAACATGACTGCTGATTGGATAAAACACACATGAAATATTCATTTTCCAAACTTGCTGTATTTCAAGGATAGAATATTGGGAAATTTTTTTGACACGCTACAAGATAAAAAAAATAGAGATTTTTTTTCTTGTAAACTTTGTATTTTTGCATTAAAGGGGAATTTGCGGTAGTGCCTACCGCCAAAAATTTGTGGGCGGAGCTTATCAGCAAAAATCCCCGTTGATATTAACAGCATGTTTATGAAACTGTATGTCACATGACCAACGTGACCAAGGTCACATACCTCAGAAATTTGAAGTGATTTTAGTAGGTTTTAGACTGATGAAGAATATTATTTTTAATAAGACTAAAATTTTCGTAGGGAGGAACACTAGTGACCATGCTTGTCAAATACTTTGCACCAAAAGTAACTATGAAACTGTGTATCATTGATTTTTCCTCTTCGAAATGACCGTGGCCAAAATAATGAAGAAACTGAATGTTTACTCCTCCCACAGCTATTTATACCCACGCTCCCGGTTTAACTGCTAATCAAAACGGAAGTAAACAAAGAAAATATCGCACACTATTCCAACAAAGCGAAAGAACCTTTTTTAAAGGGGCTACTTGTGCATAAGTTCTAAGATTTGATTGGTGAATTAGTGGTTTGACACCAAAAATGTAGAAGATACTGATTTCTTATCGGTGCATATAAGATGTTTAAATGAGTGTACCTATTAAATATGTAATCGTTTATTGTAGTCATAACATCTTTGTATGAAAGAGAGACGGACCACATGCATGTTATTATATAAATCTATTACTGAAATTGACATTTCCTAATTCAAACCAAATTAAAATTAAGGTGACCTTAGCAGAGTTTGACCCTCCTCTTTAGACCCATGGTTTTCTTGCTCCCAAAGACTTTTAAATTATTTGACTTTCAAATCTTTTGACTTTGAGCCTAACTGATAAAGGTTATTCCAATCTTTTGACTTTGAGCCTAACTGATGAAGGTTATTCCAATCTTTTG
>MJUT01016380.1:0-14995 GCA_002080005.1 Gigantidas platifrons | reverse complement strand
AGTTATAACCCTTACGAAGCAGAAGCATCATATCTCAGGTACCCAGATATAACCCTTACGAAGCAGTAGCATCATATCTCAGGCACCCAGTTATAACCCTTATGAAACAGAAGCATCATATCTCAGGCACCCAGTTATAACCCTTACGAAGTAGAAGCATCATATCTCAGGCACCCAGTTATAACCCTTACGAAGCAGAAGCATCATATCTCAGGCACCCAGTTATAACCCTTACGAAGCAGAAGCATCATATTTCAGGCACCCAGTTATAACCCTTACGAAGCAGAAGCATCATATCTCAGGCACCCAGTTATAACCCTTACGAAGCAGAAGCATCATATCTCAGGCACCCAGTTATTTGTGAGAGTTCCTGTTGTTCCCTATTTTTTTTATTTATTTTTTTTATTGTATTGTTTATTTTTTTTTATCTGTAAATGGGTGCTCTAATGTCGTTCCATGATATGTTATATTCAATTATTCTAACTTACTCTTGACGTCAGTTGCTCATTTGTTTCTCATGAGTTATTTCGAGAGATAATTCTGCATGAAAGCAGCAAATTTTAGTCACCATATATTAGTATAGGTGTTTCATTAGAAAGTTGTTTAAATCCAGACATTCTTGCCCATTCAGTTGCTTTTGTTTTTGTTTTTTTTAGCCCGTAATGGCCGTACTCAGACCACATCCAGGAGATAAACATAGAGCTATTTTTAACTGGGCTCATTGGGGAGTAGGAGTACTACTTCATCTTTTGGCAGGTAAGAATTATATATATATATAATACGATAAACTGAATGAAATTTAACAAGATTGTGTAAATAACAATACATAGTGGGTAAAACTACATTATACTTAGTAGTCTGGGTTGCATGATGTGAAAATCTTGGGGAATGTATGATAGAATTAAAAGATTCAATGTATACAAAAATAAAAACGAAGATATCAAATGTAATACTCACGTTGAATTTTTACAATAACCTTCAGTGGGTACGGTCAGTCAAAAGAGTGGAAAGGTAAGTCATGTTCAGTGGGTACGCTCAGTCAAAAGAGTGGAAAGGTAAATCATGTTCAGTGGGTATGCTCAGTCAAAAGAGTGGAAAGGTACATCATGTGAATGTCTTTGGGAGCAGTGAATCAAAGGGTCTAAACAGAATTGTCAAAATCAGCTAAGGTCACATTATGTCTGAGGGAGGAAAACATTAGTTTTATTAATAAATACATTATATAGAAACTGCCAACTTCAATAATGCATATATTTAATAAACAAGTGTAGCAAGCATGAATAAAGTGGCGTTTTCTGTATAAACATGTAGATAGTTTGATTTTTATTTTTCAGTCTTGAACATTGTCATTGGAGTACTTTTAGATGCAATGGAGATGCCAATATGGGTGGTCTATGTAGTTGTGGCATATGCTGCCTACCAAATTTTGATCGAGTTATTCCTGGAAATATATGATTGTGCTGCAAGTGGGAAAAGTAAATACATCTACAGCAAATTTCTAAAACTCACGGATTCTACATGCAACATACGTTAAAGCTTTCTACCTCATTGTGACATAGTTCTAATTACCAGAGCATCCTAATGATAGGGCCGTCGTGGTCTCATTATTGTTGAATTTACAACTACATATGTAATCAATGCTTATTACCACTAATTTGTGAGTTCTAATCACGCTCATGTTTATAAAAAATAAAAGTCTTTTGGAAAGTACAAAGATAATTAAACTTCAACTGTACTTGGTTGGTCATCTACAATATTTGTTGTTTATTTGTTGTCTGAATTCTCAAATGGTCGTCATTAAGTGACATTTTTTACATTTAAACTTAAAGCAAAAAAATGTTAATATACCCTTTTCTATTGAGCAATTAGATAATTTTACAACCAACTATGTCATGAATGTTCATTTATTATTTTTCTGTCAATTTGCGGTATTCTAATTTGAAATTCCAATATGATCAACACAGTAGTGTATAGTTCAACATAAGATCCTATGTGAATTTCTTTCTTTCTTTTCTTGTCTCGCACCACTACACTGTTTAAAAAGAACACACATATCTTGTTCTCTGAATTTTATGTTTTGAAAGGAATCTTACATTTATTATGACTGCATAAGAAAAAAATAATTGAACACATCATGTGCATGAATGGCCATATATTTTAGATTATGCTTAGAGATTCAATTATTAAAATTAGATCCTATATCAAATTTTATATTCCGAACAAAGCGAAATGTACATGAATTATCATTGGTTTTATGTTTGAAAACAAAAATGAAGAATTGTGAACTACATTGTACAATAACATGAATATCAGTATACTTTTCCTGTTATATAATGCCATTTTAAGTCTGGGGAGTGGGCTTCTGAATATTTTTTTTAAGCAAAATACAATTAGGCTCTTGTAGAACTAAGTCATCATGTAAGTTTTATGCAATGCCATATATACCTTTTATGTATTACAGATCGGTCTACTGCTTATGAAATGAGGGAAAATGGCAGTTTAGAAAAGAATGATCCTGACGAAAATTCTGTAAGTTGCACAATAATTATAAGAAACAAAGCGGAGAGAATTATTTATACCCATTTTAGGTCCAACAAATGTTATATCTAACGTTTATACCAAACGTAACTGTAACCTGTATGAATGAGCATACAGACATTTAATTCGTAATGCAAAACATGAAAACAAAATGAAACATACAGTAATGGTTGTCAATCTGCAAAAGCACAAATTACTCTTCTGACTAACCATAAGTTTAAAATAAGAAACGAAGACAACAGGAATTATGCAACTTCTACATGAATTAAGCTATTCAAATAAAGGAGATCATTTATATTTCCAAACAAGCAAAGACAATTGTTTCCGAAATGGACATACCAATTCATCAATTAAATTATTTATGTATGCACAAAATACAAAGAAAGGGAAAAGACAGTTCTAAGAAAGCCACACTAATTCACACAATTAGCTTATTTATATTTCCACCCAACATTGTACAAAAAGTGGAATTAGCTTTAAGCAGTTCTCCTGAGTCTTTGTTTCTTGCTGAATGGCAACGACCATAATAGATTTAGAGTTAATTGGAAACGCACGATAGAGAAAACCGAAGGGGCAATCACGAATGGACAATACCGGTACCGAGACGCTGACGACAACATTGGGCACATAAGACATAAGACGAAGACAAACATTGCCAAAAAACATACAACAAAACATAGAAATATAAAAATATGAACTGACAACATATTGTAATATGATATATCTTTCTTTCATTTTTTCAGAGATATAGTTTTAAGAAGATTGTATTGGCGGCACACACATTGATCATCTTTGCATTTGCTGCAGTCCTCATCATTTTTGTTGCCTTGGACCTTTCTGATGAGAAATAGTTCACATAGGTCATACATAGCTGTACTCCGCCATTAATACATTAGCATAATACTTGTAATCTTAATGTTTATAAGGCACATACAAATATATACGTGGACTATATTTAACATGTTTTTTAATGATAATTAGAAGTATATTTATATAAGTGTTAAAGAAGGAAAATGTGCACTTTTTATTATATAAGTTTAGTCTTTCTAGTATTTATAGTATATTAAAACAATGTAGCTATATATATGGAAATCCGTTTCGGTAGATATTTGAACTTGTTTGGGTTTTTTTTTTCAATTTACCCTATACTATTTATTTTTAATTTTGATTAAATCCTATCATTGAATGTTTTTATATGAATCTTAGATTTTATATCTTGTATAGTGAAATGGTATATTTTAGTAATATGTTCATTTTTTTTTAGCTCACCTGACCCAAAAGGTCATGTGAGGTATTGCCATCAGTCCGTTAACTTTTTCATATTTTAATTTACTCCTCTGAAACAACTGGGCCAAATGGAACCAAACTTGGCAGAAAGCATCTATATAAGATCCTCTATAAAGTTATTCATTTCGTCCCATTCCGCCAACAAATATGGCCACCAAGGGCAATTCTTGTTTCTGATTGGCTAATGTTAAACAAATCTTCTCCTCTGAAACTGCTTGACCAAATGGAGCCAAACTTGGCAGGAAGCATCTATGCAAGATCCTCTATAAATTCATTTGGTTCCATTCGGCCAACAAACATGGCCGCTGTTACTAAAAATAGAGCATATGGTAAAATTGCACGTTTTTGGTAATAACTCAAAAACCGTTAATAATATCAGAAATCTGTTTGGGTAAGAATGATCAGCACAGCAAGATCTAACTACCCTGAAATTTTGGAGTAAATCTTATTACCTATCTTGGAGTTATTGCCCTTTTTTCATCAAATTTTCAAAATTTTAATACTTTTCGTTTTTTATTTCAAAAACTATAAGAGATATATTTTAATTTTAACAGCAAACATGTGCAGCATGTCAAGATTTACCTAGCCTGCAATTTTAAAGTAAATCTGATTACCCATCTTGAAGTTATTGCCCCTTTTTCATCAAATTTTCAAAATTTTAATACTTTTCGTTTTTTATTTCAAAAACTATAAGAGATAGATGTTAAGTTTAATCAGCAAACATGTTCAGCTTGTCAAGATCTACATGTCCTGCAATTTTGAAGTAAATCTGATTACCCATCTAGGAGTCATTGCCCTTTTTTCATTTTTTTTTTTTATTTAAATATTTTTATCAGATATTTCAAAAACTATTAGAGATAAAGGTTAAGTTTAATTGCAAAAATGTGCAGCATATCAAGATCTACATATCCTGCAATTTTGAAGTTAACCTGAGTACCCAATTTCGAGTTATTGCTCTTTTTTCATCAAATTTTCAAAATTTTAATACTTTTTGTCCTTTATTTCAAAAACTATAAGAGATAGATGTTAAGTTTAAACTGCAAACATGTTCAGCATGTCAAGATCTACCTACCCTGCTATTTTGAAGTAAATCTGAGTACCCATTTTGGAGTAATTGCCTTTTTTTGGGTCAAATTTTCAAAATGTTAATACCTTTTGTCCTTTATTTCAAAAACTATAAAAGATAGATGTTAAGTTTAAACAGCAAACATGTTTAGCATGTCAAGATCTACCTAGCCTGCAATTTTATAGTAAATCTGATTACCCATCTTGAAGTTATTGCCCTTTTTTTCATCAAATTTCAAAAATGTTAATACTTTTCACCCTTTATTTCAAAAACTATAAGAGATAGATGTTAAGTGTAAACTGAAAACATGTTCAGCTTGTCCAGATCTACATGCCCTGCAATTTTGAAGTAAATCTGATTACCCGTCTAGGAGTTATTGCCCTTTTTTCATCATATTTTAGCTTCTTCCACCACTAAAACTGGTCGCCATGATATAGCTGAAAGTAGCATTAAACACCAAAATTCAAATTCTTTTCATGAACATAGCAAAAATGATAGAATGGAAATAGCACATTTTAAAACTTCTATCATTTGAGTAAGATATACAAAAATAATTTCCATTAAATGACAATGTTTAGTTTAAAAAACCAGAGGAAAAACAATAACAACACTGAAAATTGTTTTTTTGTTTTGTTTTTTAATTAATTTTTACCTCCTCCCACACCAATTGAGATCAGCCTGTCTGTCTGTCTGTCCTATCAGACTGTCCATCTCCTTTGTAAAGTGCAACTCCTCTCAAACTAATTATTGCATTTGAATCAAAAACTGCACAATATGAAGACTTGCATATAAAGGGCAGAACATTGGACTCTAGCATATTATCTAGCCATATAAATCACATGACTTCTAAACCCCTATTATTCCAAAATGATTATCCCACTTCGGTGGAACTTTGCGCAGCTAATGCACCATATGAAAATTTACAAAAAGGAGAGCTGCTCTCATTTAACATTATCTTTTATGCATAAATATAGAAAACAGTTAAGGTAATGATTATCTCCCTTTGAAATTTGCTTCAGTATCATTATATTGACAAGTGAGGGATACAGGCTCAGTGGGCTGAGCCTCTAGTTTACAGCAAAATGTAATGATTCTTCGATTTTAATTACGAATGTATCATGGGACTATTTGAATTTGTTGTTGGCGAATGAATATGTTTGCCACGTCACAATACCAACCCAGGTTATCAAGTTTGACCAGTGTTGTTCCAGGCGGATCAGCCAATCAGATTACAATATTCAAATCGAATAAAATTATTAATCTATAATGTTAAATTTTAAAATTTATTAACAATTGATTTTTTAAGCATCAGAATAAAGCATGAATCTGATTTGATACTAAATTTCTAGACATGTATTTCTGATGTTTTTTTTAATTATATGCAATTGTACTGCTGGTCACCTCATTTATTTTTGAAGGGGATGATTTAGATGGTGCTGGTCACTGTCGACGTATTATTATTGTGAGTGTATATTTACAATTCATTCAGACACCTTTAATTGATGCTAAATTTATTTACAATTATGTATTTTGTATATTACCAGTGATATAATTTTTAATGCTAAATTCATTCTTAACAATGCAAAGCATGAAGACTTTTTTTAATCTTTTTAGATATTTTTCGTTTACTAACAAAATTTTATGAAATTAGAATTGTGTCTTGATTCAAATTAATATGCATATATAACTGTATATATTTTACGAATTGGATAATTATAGTCCGACCCTATGACGCCGCGGGTTCTATGATACCGTGTATTCAGGTGTTATGTCAACCAATTTTCTCTGCCATTTTTATAATTTAACTACCACGGTACCATATGACCCCAATATAATACTATTTTGTGATTGTAACTCTTAAATATATTGGTCACTATGATGAGAATTAAACATTTGTTTCTTTTTGAGAGTTCGAAGATGATGTTCATATTTTCTTATAGTGTGGTACGAATCATTCTTACAAGGATCATCCAGCGATAGACAAGTATAATATTTCCATCAATTTGCACCCATCGCCTGCTACTTAATTTGTTTGTTTCTATAATCATTGAAACAACTCTGCCATCCGTAGCAACCTTTAGAATGAATAATATAATGGTATTTGAAATCAGTTTCCTCATTACGTCCCTTATGGTACATTCAATAGTCAGTACATATCATGATTTGCTAAGATAAAAAAAAAACTAACCTTCTCGAAAGCAACAACAGCAAAAAAGCTATTTCCGTTAATGAAGTGATCTGGAATACTAAATTATCAAAGGTAAAAAACAAAACCTCTATCGGTACCAAGTAAAGCCTAAGAAGGTTATAAATACGGATCATGTACCTATCAATTTAACAATAAAATGCAGGAGGAATTGTTATGGAGGTCTAATTCGGATATAATTGATCAATTTGTTCTTTTTCAGTGGCTACAGAATGGCATATCTGTTTCTTGATCAGATTTGAAAACGGTTGCCTCAGAAATCACAAAACGATTTTATGAACTTTTGCAGGAATGGCATAGGGATTGTCGTTCGTGACTTATCACCGGGTTTATAAATAGATTAACACGACGTTGTCACTAGTGGAACAGGAACTGTCTACCCTTCCGGAGCACATGAGTTCACCCCCGTTTTTTAGTGGCGTTCGTGTTGCTCGATCTTTAGTTTTGTAGATCGTTTTTTGTCCGTTTGTCCTTTTTCTTTTTGTCATTGTGTTGTTTGTTCTTCTTCGAATTACGGATTCTGATTACCGTTTTGGTATCTTCAAACACTTCCGTAAGAAAAGATTGAAGATACCAAGGGAGTAATCAGAAGCCGTAAATCAAAGGAGGACAGACAACACAGTGGCGAAAAGAAAAAAAAGACAAACAAAGATCTACACAATAATACACCGAAAATGATGAAAGGAGCGGATTGTGAATACAACAAACAGAACACATCCATGGTCACTTGTGACACAGACATTCTGTAACTGTTAACCGGGTCATAGTGGCGACCATGACCAACAAACAGAACACATCCATGGTCACTTGTGACACAGACATTCTGTAACTGTTAACCGGGTCATAGTGGCGACCATGACCAACAAACATAACACATCCATGGTCACTTGTAACACAGACATTCTGTAACTGTTAACCGGGCCAATGAATGTTTGTATTTAACTGACTAGTAAGTAAAAAGGTAAATACAGTGAAACCTGTCTAAACCGAACCCTGAGTAAACCGAAAACCTGCTTAAACCAGACACACTTTACAGTCCCATCTGCTGAACCCTGAGTAAACCGAAAACCTGCTTAAACCAGACACACTTTACAGTCCCATCTGCTGAAACCTGAGTAAACCGAAAACCTGCTTAAACCAGACACACTTTACAGTCCCATCTGCTGAAACCTGAGTAAACCGAAAACCTGCTTAAACCAGACACACTTTACAGTCCTATCTACTGAACCCTGAGTAAACCGAAAACCTGCTTAAACCAGACAGAATTTACAGTCCTATCTACTGAACCCTGAGTAAACCGAAAACCTGCTTAAACCAGACAGACTTTACAGTCCTATCTACTGAACCCTGCGAAAACCAAAAACCTGCCTAAACCAGACACACTTTACAGTCCTATCTACTGAACCCTGAGTAAACCGAAAACCTGCCTAAACCAGACACACTTCACAGTCCTATCTACTGAACCCTGAGTAAACCAAAAACCCGCCTAAACCAGACACACTTTGCAGTCTCATCTACTAAATGTCTACGTAATTTGAACCTGTGTAAACCAAGCACCTGTCTAAACTGAGCAAAGTCTTCAGTCCCAAAGGGGTTCGGTTTAGACAGGTTTTACTGTACTACTACTCTTATGACAAAATCACAACTGGTGCACCTAATAGATTTATTATCAGTCATAAACACCTAATAGATTTATTATCAGTCATAAACACCTAATAGATTTATTATCAGTCATAAACACCTAATAGATTTATTATCAGTCATAAACACCTAATAGATTTATTATCAGTCATAAACACCTAATAGATTTATTATCAGCCATAAACACCTAATAGATTTATTATCAGTCATAAACACCTAATAGATTTATTATCAGTCATAAACACCTAATAGATTTATTATCAGTCATAAACACCTAATAGATTTATTATCAGTCATAAACACCTAATAGATTTATTATCAGTCATAAACACCTAATAGATTTATTATCAGTCATAAACACCTAATAGATTTATTATCAGTCATAAACACCTAATAGATTTATCAGTCATAAACACCTAATAGATTTATTATCAGTCATAAACATCTAGAAAAATAATGGCCTTCGTGAGAGACCAGAATAAAAGGGTAATCAATTTGTAGAATTAAAATATTAAACATAAGATAGGAATATTACATGAAATGAAAAATATAAGTGTACTAATTAAATTACTAGTTGGACCTGCTTGTTGTACCAGTATATTGTCAGTATCTTGCTTTACAAAGTAAAATTGCATCGAAGAATCAATTATTGTTGTTAAATGATATCCTATACGAATTGAATTTTACAAGTTTAGATGTGTTCATTTTTAAACTTTAAGCTTTTATGTGCAACCATTTTATGTAAGATGTTTTGAAGCATGGCATTGACATTTTTCTGTAATTCATGAATTGAGGTTATACTTCGTTAATTGGCTTTTCAATGGCAACTATTATAATCATTTGTTGAACCCTTACGCTCATCTTTTGGTGAATAGGGACACACATGCTATTCAATACATGTTCAATTATTCTGCGAACAAATAAGCTGCTTTTGGCTTGTTGACCTTTTTTTCTATGTAACTTATGATATAGATAAATATCCATAACATGTAAAGGCTTACATTTACATTTGAAAGGGAACGAAACAAACAAAACAACCCACATATAATACAGTCAAACAACAGTAGAACCTTTTCAATTGGTCTCTTTCTTCTAAGATTGTATGAGTTGTGGTTATAAAAGAATGCTTGTGATATGCTATTAACAAACTACAACATTACATAGGTCAAACGTGTAGGTCAATATGAATCAAATAAATATTTTATAACAACTATTCTTGTCATGAAACACAATGCTGAATTTCACAATCTATCGACCTTTTACAATATTGTGGTCGTGCTGACTTTAATTCAGTATCAATTGACAAGAATTGACAACTTATTACCTGCTCATATTTCCTAGGTACATGCAATCTTTGACAAGGTAAGAAAAACTAGAGATTTTGATTAGATTTGTTACGTTTCTATCGGATTCATTTTCAATTTTCCAGTATACGGGTTCATGTGTTTTGTAATATAGTATTTTTTTTCCTATATTTTGATGATGAAAGTTATGGAAATGTGTATTTCGGTGCAAGTATCATTTACAGTACAACGAGTAACAAATATGAGGAGTATGACTAAAATATTTAGGTAAATCACTAATTTGCTGTTTCCAGATAAAATGAACAATTTGCTATTTTGGTAAATCTCTCTTTTTTTCGTTTTTTGTTTGCTTGTTTGTTTGTTTGTTTGGTTGTTTTTTTTTAATATTTCCAGCGATTATCACATTTTAAACGATGATTCCATTTTTATTAAATTTCATAAAGATTAAGAATCTATTTTGACCCTTTTATTCAATGATTAAACATCGATTTATTCGGATTTTGAAAATTATTTTATTATCTATCAATATTGACTTTCCATTTCAAATTTATATAACCAGTCGAACAGGAATATCATTGTGCTAAAATCAATTAATTTTATTGACATTTCTACTTTATGTTTATTTGTTGTTATATAATATATGACTTTTACTACCTGTCTCTAAGTATTTTCTGTACTATTAGCATACAACTGTAAGTCGATATGTTACGAATTCTTTAACATCTTTAAGGGGCCGTCGTGGCCGTGTGGTAGATGAATTTACCAATACCTATATAATCAGTGCCTATCACCACTGATGTTGTGAGTTCAAAACTCGATCAGGGCGAGGTGTATATCATTATGTGATCAAGTTTGTCTGTGACTTGCGACAGTTCGGGGGTTTTTCCCGGTTCCTCCGTTTTCCTCCACCAATAAAACTGACCGCCACGATATAACTCAAATATTGTTGAAAGTGGCGTTAAACACCATCAAACAAACAAACAACTTTAAAATGTTATGCATTTTGTGATATACGATGTAACTTGAAATACATCTTAACATAGATTGTTGCTGTTCCTTTCAAATGACTTACACAAGAAACAAACGCCAAACCGTTTTCGTTCACACGAACGGAAAGACAATTCAATATTCAGCAGTATTTGTTTGAAATTCTATAAATATAAAACAAACTATTATTACATGATAAGAAGAATCATCGTATGGAATATAAAATGCTGATACACACTGCTGTCAAATTAATGAAAACACATATACCATCGCCAAACGCTTAAGCACTAGTATTATGTCACACTCAAGTTATAATCTAAATATGATGATATAATGAAGCGTCATTATACTTAGCGAACCTATGCTGCAGAGATAATTCCTGTTAAGCGCAGAACAACAATTACAAAAATATAACTGTAACACTGATCGATCGAGTTTTTAGACGTACAAATGTAATATATATAAAATAAATTGTTTGTTTGTTTGTTTGTTTGATGGTGTTTAACGCCACTTTCAGCAATATTTAATACAACATATCATCCTTTCGGGACGTATATTGCGTGGTTGTCACTTGCTTCAAATGGTATATGATGAAGACAAAAAATGTGAATTATTAAATAATTATTTTAGCTTAGTATCTAAGTTGGAGGAAGAAAATACACCAGTCCCCCCTTTCGAAAGTAAAACTAATGACACAATTACCGACATTTTTGTGACTGCTAGTGAAATTGTAGATATTATTCAAATATTAGACCTAAAAAAAGCGTCCGGTCCCGACAAAATTAGCCATAAAATGCTCAAAATAGCCCCAGAAAAAATTGCCGAACCACTTCAAATTATCTTCAACAAATCTTTACGACAAGGCCAGTATCCTTCAAGCTGGAAAATTGCACACGTGATAGCTATTTTAAAAAAAGGGGATGCCTCTTTGCCTTCGAATTACCGTCCAATATCTTTAATTAGTTGTGTTGGTAAAATTATGGAGAGAGTAGTCTATAAAAATGTTTATAATTATCTTGTTAGAAACAAACTTATATATGAGTATCAGTCTGGCTTTCTTCCGAAACATTCTACTATCCACCAGTTGTTAGAACTATACAACTCTATACTCAATTCACTAGAAAAAAAAGAATTTAGCTGTTTTTTATTCTGTGACTTTTCCAAAGCNTTTGATAAAGTTTGGCACAGGGGTTTAATACATAAAATGAATTATTATGGTATAAAAGGTCCTTTAATCAAATGGTTTGGAAATTTCTTGTATCAAAGAAAACAAAAAGTGATTAACAGGGCAACATCATCAACTGTTTGTTAAGTCTCTGCTGGGGTCCCCCAAGACTCGGTATTAGGCCCATTGCTATTTTTAATTTATATAAATGATATTGGAGAGAAGCTCCTCTCTCTCAGTAGACTCTTTGCAGATGATACTTCTTTAGGTTATTCAAGTCAAAATGTTGTTGAAATTGAAAATGTTATAAATCATGATTTGTGTGAACTAAATACCTGGTCCTCAAAATGGTTAATGTCTTTTAATCCAGACAAAATTGAGATTATGTTATTTTCCAATACAGACGTTGGATATAACTTTAATTTCTCCCTATAACAATGTGTCATAAACACTTGGGTGTAACCTTGTCAAGTGATGCTAAATGGAATAACCATATTGAAAATATAATCTTAAACGTATCAAGACATTTAGGTATATTGCGAAAATTAAAATATAGGTTAAGCAGACAAAATCTAGAAAAACTGTACTTCGTATATATCCGCCCAATTTTTGAATATGCCTGTGAAATATGGGATAATTGTGGATTGTGTAATTCAACCAAACTTGAAAAATTGCAACTAGATGCTGCAAGAATTGTTACTGGTTTACCAATTTTTACAAAAACGGATAAATTGTACTCAGAAACAGGATGGACTACTAGAAGACATAATAGGAAACTCCAATTATTTTATAATATAAAGAACGGACATGCACCAAATTATCTTAGAGAACTTATTCCTCCTACTGTACAAAGCTCAACTATTTACCCCTTAAGAAACGGTTCGGATTTAATAATACCTTTTTGTAGACTCTCGATCACAACTGAATCTTTTATTCCATCTACTGTTAAACTCTGGAACCGGCTAGATCAATCTGATCGTAATCTTGACACATTAACTAAATTCAAAAAAGCCATTCGAAAGGAACAGTCAGATAATACAAAACGTATCCCGAAACATTTTTATTATGGTCCCAGAAAACTTAATATTATTCTAACTCAACTTCGTAACTCGTATTCATTTCTAAATTATGATCTATCAAAGGTCAATATAGTAAATGATGCTGCTTGTTCCTGTGGAGCCCCACGGGAAGATGCATTCCATTATTTTTTTACTTGTCCTAAGTATACCGAAATAAGACTTAATATGATGAATAATTTGAATTGGGTACAGACAATCGATCTGAATATACTAACTCGCGGGTCCGATGACTTAACATACGAAGAAAATATTAATATCTTCAAACACGTTTTCAATTTTATTAAAACTTCAAAAAGATTCCTTGTAGTATAATTACTCGATAATTATCTACTCTCCAACCTCGCATCCATCCAACACAATTTTTATTTTTTGTTATTAATTCGTTTATTACATTATTTACAATATATTTTCTATATGTATTAAATGCATGCTCAGAATGATCATTATACTATGTGAAATTATTGTATTAATGGGAGGAGACTTCATAAGTTGGCAAAATTTGTGTCCTATCCCTTTTGTTAATTTAACAAATAAAATCATCATAAACTAAACTTCACACGTTTATATATGAAAGAAATTCTTCACAAAATTGTTCAAAATGTGACGTGTGGTAGACTGAAAACAACACCCCTTAAAAAAACAACGGTATCTTATAATATATATTCTCATAATTCTTTTTTTTTTTCAACAAAATCTCTTTTTGCCACCAACTTTACACACATTTATTTTTGTCTTTTACACTACGCAGGAGAGTTTTAATTCATTACTTATGGTTTACTTTCTCATTATTCTATATTTACTATGTAAGCTAAACAGGATCATTTAAATGCATAAAAACAAACAAGGAAGTGTCTGATTACAAGTCTTCTGTTTATCGGGTTTTGGATATCCAGTGATCTGTTGAATGATTTGTCACGCAAAATAATACATTTAATCACGTGAATCATAATTTGCATGTAAAATCAATGAAATGCGTATTACTGTTCTGATTTAAATTGTTTTAATCATATATGTTTAATTAACATGTCAAACATCAAGAAGTTATGTGAAGCATTTTACAATTAGTATGCACATTTTTGTCTTGCTGTAGATATGGGTGCCAGTATTGGTGGGTTGAAGATTAAAGCTAAACGAAGGAAAAGTTTAAGTAGCGAAAATATCTATCTCAAGACGCATTTTAAACTTTCTGACCAGCAGATAGCAGAATATTGGACACTGTTTACTGAACATTCAGACAATAACAAAGTGATCACGAGGTCTGAGTTTAGAAATGTGTACCAAATGATTTATACCAGTGGAGATGCTTCTGACTTCGCGGATAGAGTCTTTGATGCGTTTGATACAGATAAGAATGGAACGGTTGATTTTATAGAATTTGCTGCTGGACTGACAATGATGGACAGTAAAATGATAGAACAGAAAATGTCTATTGCTTTCCATATGTATGATGAAGATGGCAGCAATACTTTGTCTAAACAGGAAGTGATTAACATGATGCAGGTAGATATATTATTTGTCAGTTCTTCAGGGGCGGATCCAGGATTTCAAGTTAGGGGGGCGCACTTGACAAAATTGTTGGGGTATTTCGTGTGAAAAATCACGATTTTACGCAAAAAAATCATATTTTTTCCAATTTTAGGGGGCGCCGGGTGCGCTTCCCCCTCTCTTGGATCCGCCCCTGTTCTTTATATAGTCATGTCGTAGGTAACGTGATACAGGTAT
>MJUT01016370.1:167739-182385 GCA_002080005.1 Gigantidas platifrons | reverse complement strand
GGTGAAAGAACAACGTGGCTGCTGTTACTATAAATAGAACATAGGAGGTAAAACAAGCAGTCAATAACGTGTTGGGATACCCGACTTTGATTAGGTCCATTTCTCAGAAACCCCTTGTAATATTTCAATGATATTTTACTGCTACAGTTATTTTTTGTATAGTACAGCAGAAATTGTTAACATTTGGGGCACCCTGACCTACATTTTACTGATGAGGAAATTTTGTTAAGTGTTGCGTTTAGGTCAATTTCTGTAAGACCTTATGTGATACATGTTTCTCAACAATATTTTACTACTAAATTTGTCTTATGTAGTACAAGTCAGTGTTGTGGTTGACTTGCGGTATCATCTGTGAACGTAAATTCAGTAGCATGTGGATTAAGTGGTGACTTACTTACATTTATTGTAGACTTCGCTGTCTCCGTATCCTGAATAATTATCGTTAACTTTGTAAGCGCCATTGGAATGTCATATGTATATCCGTGTGCCTCTTCAATTTCCTCCTGAATTTCCCCCTCTGTAATTTCTTCTAAAATTTTGTCATGGAGTTCCTCAATCGTTTTCTCTTTCTTATGAATCATTCTCCGAATTGACGAAAGTTCATTTATGCTATAGGACTGTACTAATTCCTCGGAATTGGTTTCAACTCTTTTCAACAGCTTGGTAAGCACACCACGTGTCCTGCTCTCGTCACTTTGAGCTTCGTACTCATCTTTCTTTTGTCACGGCACCAAAATGTTACGATATCTTTCTAACTAAATGAAAAACGTCTTCCATTTAGGATACATTTATTATCTCTAAGCGTTCCATACAATGGTTGTCGCTACGTAGCGATGTAAAGTATTGTTACGTTACGATGCCGCGAATTGACGTTAAACTTTAACCAATATAAAATAATTGAAACTAATATTTCACAACACAAGGAGTTCAAAAATTGTAGTTTTTCTTTGTATATGTGCTGTGTCCAGCCTCTAACTGTGTCCAATCAATACTTGTGTCAAATACTGTAAACATGGGTCATTTTCACTTAATTCACGATCAAGAAATTTCCGTGAAAATATCCTCACACAAACAGTTTGTTTATACAAGTGACAAAACTTACGATTCCAAGGGACTTCTTTAAATTGCGAAATTTACCCCCACACGAATTGTTTGATCTTCCAAATCGTGAAAAATACCCTCTCGAAAATTTCCATGTTTACAGTATGCACTTTTTTCCTTGGTCAAAATGCTGCGGTCATGTAATGCTGTAGTTGGCATAGCCCTTTATTAACACATTACATGTCTTTCTACTTTTAACAGGCATGAAGGCAGTTAGGAAGTTTATTAGTGAACGTCCAACTGTTATGGAGCATGTAACTGATATGAAAAAAAGGATCAATCTTATTAGAACTAAAGTAATGAATGAAAGAAACAAAGCTAGACGACTTTATCAAGAAAGAAAAAACCAGTATCAACTTTAGAGGTAAGCTTAATATAGGAGAATAATCAAAACTTGTATCATGTTTTAAGTGTTTTAACTTCAAATCAGTTAATTATTACATTTTATAGTGTCTAAAGCCACATAAATATTAACATTGACATGGGTAAGTTCCTGTGGTATTGTGTCATCTACTTTCTGGTTTTTTTTTTGTTAATCTTAACCTCCTCTTACAAGCTGATTTTTTTTTGGTGTAGAGTTTTAAGTTTCGTTTTCTATTGGTTTGGTATGGTGTGGCGAAAATTAACCATACCAGAAAGGTGGCAAGCTGTTGGCATGCATAACGGTGGTTTTAGCCATAGAAGGGTGGCAGACCCCATTTTTGCCACGTCATAGTCACGTCTTTCAGGATGATAAATACTTCGTAGATTGGTAATTTTAGAGCCCTTGGTGTAGTCTTTTAAGAAGTGTAAGAAAAATGGTGATATCTATTTGATTATTTTAACAGTATTGATGTAAAAAAATATATCGATAGAAATATATGGTGGTGCTTTAATTTTTGTCGGAGTGTATATATTAATATTGAAAAAAACATTCAAATAAATAATATTAAATCACCTAAAATGTTGACCCTCCGTCTCCTTTTCCTTTCAGTATATTATCATATATATGTAAGACTGAGATCGACGTCCGGACCCAAATCGACGTCCAATCCTCAAATTGGCGTCCAATTCTTAAATCGACATTCAATATGACGTCACAGATGTATACTCAAAAATACGTCACACCCGTTAAGACATGGTTTTGAAACAATGATGGAGAAGGGATAAAACCAGATTCAGAGTGCATTGTACAATCTACTTAGCGGACCCTAACCTTAATGCTAACTTAACTTTAGCCTTAGCCCTAACCCTAAGCCTAACCCTAACCTTAACCCTAACCCTTAACCTAACCCTAACACTAAACCTAACCTTAACCCTAACCCTAAACCTAACCCTAAACTTAACTTTAACCCTAACCCTAACCATAAACCTAACCATAAACCTAACCCTAAACCTAACCCTAACCATATTTCTAACCCTAACACTAACCCTAATCCTAAACCTAACCCTAACCCTCACCCTAACCTTAACCTTAACCGTAACTTTAACCCTAAACATAACCTTATCCCTAAATAATATTAATGAATGGGAAAACACAAAACAAAACAACTTTAAGAAACGGATAAAAAAACACGCAAAACAAAACTGGCATTACAATTATTTTTGACGGCAAAATGATCGTACAAACGGACCTATTGTAGATATGCGAGTTTGGAAAGGACGCCGATTTGAGAATATTCAAAAAATTGGACCGTGATTTGAGATAATGACGTCAGTGGACGCCGATTTGAGGAGTGGACGTCGATTTGAGTCCGGACGTCGATTTGAGTCTATCATATATATATATAAATCAGTGCAAACAATGTGCATCTGAGAACAATGGGAGACTCCACATATCAAACCATCTTTTCTCGCATTTGAAAGTTCATATATTATATCACTTTATTAAAAGATATAATATTAGTATCTTCATTTTTCATCAAAAATACAAATTGTTGTTTAATGTCCATACAGTTATAATTTGGGACCTCCCTTTCCATGAATAATCTAATTTTATCATTATTTATTTTATTTATTTTAAACAAGTTGCAATCTAGGAGAAAATGTGATGCATCTTCTATTGTAAGGCTGGGCTCGTCATAGCTCTTTATTTAAAGAAGTTTGATTGCAATGGTTTGATTTTGTATATCCATGCATTACAGTAAAGTCTAGATCACCTAGGACTTTGCCTGAATGATCTGCCCATTTCCAGATGCACTATGACTATGAGAAATAAAGGAAAATATACTACTAAGAATTAAGTTATATGGGTAATTTATATATTTTTATGTCTCCCAAATGAAGTGGGAGAAAATATAACTTCCACAGTATACGGACCTGCCAACTGCTGTGACTTAGGAGCAATGCTGAAATTATGCCCTTGCACATTGCAACCTTAATATATGGAATTTTATTTAATGTAATAGCTCAAGTATTGGTTTCTTTTTTAGGCCTTTTCAGTCTTGTCATCAGTACTCCACTGTCTAGTCAGCTTCAGCTTCCACCAGTGTCATCTGTACTACACTCTGTCTGGTCAGCCTCCATCAGTGTCATCAGTACTACAGCTGTCTGGTCATTCTTCACTAGTGTCATCAGTACTTCAGCTGTAAATCATGTCATCACTACCAATGCTATAACAATAAATCATGTCATCACTAGCAATTATATAACAATAAATCATGTCATCACTAGCAATTCTAAAACAATATATCATGTCATCACTACCAATTCTATAAAATAAATCATGTCATCACTAGCAATTCTATAAAATAAATCATGTCATCACTACCAATTATATAACAATAAATCATGTCATCACTACCAATTGTATTACAAGAATTCATGTCATCACTACCAGTTCTATAAAATAAATCATGTCATCACTACCAATTCTATTACAATAAATCATGTCATCACTGCGAACTCTATTAAATAAATCATGTCATCACTAGCAATTCTAAAACAATATATCAAATCATCACTACCAATTCTATAGCGATAAATCATTTCATCACTACAGATCCTGGATCGTTTAAGTTAACAGATATTTCGTATCGTTTACGTTTTTCGTTAATTTCGTTTGCGTGTATCATTCTTTGTTTTCCATTCGTTTGCGTTTCGTTCGTGTAATTGGTACATTATCACCTTAAGGATATAGATAGGAGTATCACCTTAAGGAAATAGATAGGAGTATTAGTGCATGACCTTTAGGATATAGATAGGAATATCACCATTATAATATGGATAGGAGAATCACATTTAGGGCATATATACGAATGTCACATTTATGACATGGATAGGATTGTCACCTTTAGGATAGAGATAGAAGTATCACCTTATTGATATAGATAGGAGTATTACTTTTAGGATATAGATAGGAGTATCACCTTAAGGATATAGATAGGAGTATTGGTGTATCACCTTTGGAATATCCCCTTTAGGATATGTGTAGAAGTATTACATTCACTATAAAGATAAGAGTATCATCTTTATCATATAGATAGCTTAATCAAATTTAGAATATGAGTAGGAGTATTGCCTTTAGGATATGTGTAGCAGTATCAACATTAGGATATAGATATGAGTATCACTTTAGGTTTTGGGTGGGAGAAATACCTTTAGCATTTGGATATGTGCAACACATTTATTATATCAATATGTGTTTAACCTTTAAAATTTGGATAGGAGTATCACCTTAAGGGCATAGATAAGAATATTACCTTTAGGATATAGATAGCAGTGTCACCTTTAGGATATAAATAGGAATATCAACTTTAGGACGTAGAGAAGAGTATTACCTTTACCTTTAAGATATGGGTATGAGTATCACTTTTAGGAAATAGATAGGAGTATCACCTTTAGCATATAAATAGCAGTATCACCTTTATGATATTGTTAGGATTATCACCTTTAGGGTATGGATAGGATTATCACCTTTATGATATAGATAGAAGTATAACATTGAGGATATAGATAGCAGTATCACCTTGGGAGGAATACCTTTAGGATTTGGATATGTGCAACACATTGATGATATGAATATGAGCATAGCCTTTAGAATATGGATAGGAGTATCACCTTCAAGGCATAGATAAGAGTATCACCTTTAGGATATAGATAGCAGTATCACCTTTAGGATATAAATAGGAATATCACCTTTAGGATGTAGAGAGGAGTATTACCTTTAAGATATGGGTACGAGTACCACTTTTAGGATATAGATAGGAGTATCACCTTTAGCATATAGATACGAGAATCACCTTTAGGATATATATAGGAGTATCACCTTAAAGATATAGATAGGATTATGACCTTAAGGATTAAGATAGGAGTATTACCTTTAGGATAAAGATAGAAGTATCAGCTTGAGGATATCGAAAGGAGTATCAGTGTGTCACCTCTAGGATATAGATATGAGTATCAGTGAATAACTTTTAGGATATAGATAGGAGTATCACCTTTAGGATATGGGTACGAGTATCACCTTTAGAATATGAATAGGTATATGGATAGGAGTATCACATTTAGGATATATATATAGGAATATCACCTTTAGGATATGGGTATGAGTATCACTTTTAGGATATATATAGGAGTATCCCATTTAGGTTATAGGTAGGAGTATCACCTTTACGATATAGATAGGAGTAGTAACTTTAGGTTATGGACAGGAGCAGCACATTTAGGAAATGTGTAGGAGTATCACCTTTAGTTTATGGATAGGTTTATTATATTTATGATAAGACAGACATATCACCTTTAGGATACAGATAGGAGTATTACCACTAGGACATAGATAAGAATACCACCTTTAGCATATGGATAGGATTATCACCTTTACGATATAGATAGGAGTATCACATTAAAGATATACATAGGATAATGACCTTAAGGATTAAGATAGGAGTATTACAATTAGGATAATGATAGGAGTATCAGATTGAGGATATAGATGAGAGTATCAGTGTGTCACCTCTAGGATATAGATAGGAGTATTAGTGTATACCTTTTAGGATATAGATAGGCGTATCACCTTTAGGATATGGGTAGGAGTATCACCTTTAGAATATGGATAGGTATATGGATAGGAGTATCACATTTAGTATATATATATGAATATCACCTTTAGGATATGGGTATGAGTATCACTTTTAGGATATATATAGGAGTATCCCATTTATGTTATAGGTAGGAGTATCACCTTTACGATATAGATAGGAGTAGTAACTTTAGGTTATGGATAGGAGTAGCACATTTAGGAAATGTGTAGGAGTATCACCTTTAGTTTATGGATATTTATGATAAGACAGAAATATCACCTTTAGGATACAGATAGGATTATTACCACTAGGACATATATACGAATATCACCTTTAGCATATGGATCGGATTATCACCTTTAGGATATAGATAGGAGTATCACCTTAAAGATATACATAGGATTATGACCTTACCATTAAGATAGGGGTATTACCTTTAGGATAAAGATAGGAGTATCAACTTAAGGATATAGATAGGAGTATCAGTGTGTCACCTCTAGGATATAGAAAGGAGTATCAGTGTATAACTTTTAGGATATAGATAGGAGTATCACCTTTAGGATATGTGTAGGAGTATCACCTTTAGAATATGGATAGGTATATGGATAGGAGTATCTTATTTGGGATATATATAGGAGTATCACCTTTTAGATATAGATAGGAGTATCACCTTTAGGATATGGTTAGAAGTATTACCTTCACTATAAAGATGAGAGTATCATCTTTATCATATAGATAGCTGTATCAAATTTAGAATATGAGTAGGAGTATTACTTTAGGTTATGGGTAGGAGTATTGCCTTTAGCATATGTGTAGCAGTATCAATATTAGAATATAGATATGAGTATCACTTTAGGCTTTGGGTGGGAGAAATACCTTTAGGATTTGGATATGTGCAACACATTTATTATATAAATATGTGTTTAACCTTTAAAATATGGATAGTAGTATCACCTTAAGGGTATAGATAAGAATATTACATTTACGATATGGAAAGGAGTATCCCCTTTAGGTTATAGGTAGGAGTATCACCTTTACGATATAGATAGGAGTATCATATTTAGGTTATGGATAGGAGTAGCACATTTGGGAAATGTGTAGGAGTATCACCTTTAGTTTATGGATAGATGTATTATATTTATGATAAGACAGGAATATCACCTTTAGGATACAGATAGGAGTATTACCACTAGGATATAGATAGGAGTATCACCTTAAAGATATATATAGGATTATGACCTTAGTATTAAGATAGGAGTATTACCTTTAGGATAAAGATAGGAGTATCAGCTTGAGGATATAGATAGGAGTATCAGTGTGTCATCTCTAGGATATAGATTGGAGCATTAGTGTATAACTTTTAGGATATAGATAGGAATATCACTTTTAGGATATAGATAGGAGTATCACCTTTAAGATATAGATAGGAGTATCACCTTTATGATATGGGTAGAAGTATTACATTCACTATAAAGATAAGAGTATCATCTTTATCATATAGATAGCTGTATCAAATTTAGAATATGAGTAGGAGTATTACTTTGGGTTATGGGTAGGAGTATTGCCTTTAGGATATGTGTAGCAGTATCAATATTAGAATATAGATATGAGTATCACTTTAGGTTTTGGGTGGGAGAAATACCTTTAGGATTTGGATATGTGCAATACATTTATTATATAAATATGTGTTTAACCTTTAAAATATGGATAGGAGTATCACCTTAAGGGTATAGATAGCAGTATCACCTTTAGGATGAAGATGGGAGTATCACCTTTAGAATATAGATAGGATTGTCACCTTCAGGATATAGATAGGAGTATAACCTTGAGGATATAGATAGCAGTATCACCTTTATGATATTTTTAGGATGATAAACATTAGGGTAGAGATAGGATTATCACCTTACGGATATAGATAGGAATAGCACTTTAAGGAAATAGATAGGAGAATTACTGCATGACCTTTAGGATATAGATAGGAATATCAGCTTTAGAATATGGATAGGAGTATCACATTTAGGACATATATACGAATATCACATGTATGACATGGATAGGATTGTCACCTTTAGGATACAGATATAAGTATCACCTTATTGATATAGATAGAAGTATTACTTTAAGGATATAGATAGAAGTATCCCCTTAATAATATGGACAGGAGTATCACCTTTAGGATATGGGTAGGAATATCAACTTTAGAATAAGGATTGGTATATAAATAGGAGTATCACCTTAATGATATAGATAGGTGTATTAGTGTATCACCTTTAGGATATAGAGAGGAATATCAAATATTAATAAAAAAAAATAAACAAATTACAAAAAAAGAATATGGATAGGAGAATCACCTTAACGGCATAGATAAGAATATCACCTTTAGGATATAGATAACAGTATCACCTTTAGGATAGAGATAGGAATATCACTTTTATGATATAGATAGGAGTATCCCCTTTAGGTTATAGATAGGAGTATCACCTTAAGGGCATAGATAAGAGTATCACCTTTATGATATAGATAGCAGTGTCACCTTTAGGATAGAGATAGGAATATCACTTTTAGGATATAGATAGGAGTATCCCCTTTAGGTTAGAGATAGGAGTATCTCCTTTAGTATATGGATAGGATTATCACCTTTATGATATAGATAGGAGTATCACCTTAGGAAAATAGATAGGAATATTAGTGCATGACCTTTAGGATATAGATAGAAATATCACCTTTAGAATAGAGATAGAAGTACCACCATATTGATATATATAGGAGTATTACTTGTAGGATATAAATAGGAGTATCAGCTTTAGGATATGGACAAGACTATCACCTTTAGGATATCGGTAGGAATATCAACATTAGAATATGGAAAGGTATATGAATAGGAGTATCACATTTAGGATATATATGGCAGTATCACCTTTATGATATGGACAGGAGTGTCACCTGTATGATATGGACAGGAGTGTCACCTATATGATAGGGTAGTAGTATATCCTTTAGAATATGAATAGGAGTAGCACCTTTATGATATAGATAGCAATATCACCTCTAGGATATAAATAGGAATATCACATTTAAGATGTAGAGAGGAGTATCACCTTTAGGATATTGGTATGAATACTACTTTTAGGATATAGATAGGAGTAACACCTTTAGGATATAGATAGGAATTTCACCTTTAGGGTACGGTTATGAGTATCACTTTTATGATATTGATAGGAATATCACCTTTAGGATATGGGTAGGAGTATGACTTTCAGAATATGGATAGAAGTATAACCATTAGAATATAGATAGGAGTATCACCTTTAGGATCTGGATATGCACAACACCTTTATGATAAAGATATGAGTATAGCCTTTAGAATATGGATAGGAGTATCTCTTTAAGTGTATAGATAAGAGAATCACATTTAGAATATAGACAGGAGTATAACCTTTAGAATATAGATACGAATGTCACCTTTAGGATATGGATAAGAGTATCACCTTTAGGATACGGGTAGGAGTATCACCTTTAGAATATGGATATGAGTATCACTTTTAGGATATAGATAGGAGTATCCCCTTTAGGTTATAGGTAGGAGTATCACCTTTACGATATAGATAGGAGTATCAACTTTAGGTTATGGATAGGAGTAGCACATTTAGGAAATGTGTAGGAGTATCACCTTTAGTTTATAGATATGTGTAATACCTTTAGGATATACATAGGAATATCACCTTGAGGATATAGATAGGATGATCACATTAAGGATATAGATAGGAGTATCACCTTAAGGATATAGATAGGAGTATTGGTGTATCACCTTTAGGATATAGATAGGAATATCACATTTAGGATATAGATATGAGTATCACTTTATGTTTTGTTTGGGAGTAATACCTTTAGGATTTTGATATGTGCAACACATTGCTGACATGAATATGATCATAACCTTTAGAATATAAATAGGAGTATCACCTTCAGGATATGGATATGAGCAACACCTCTATGATATATATATGAGTATAACCTTTAGAATATGGATAGGAGTATCACCTTAAGGGCAGAGAAAAGAGTATCACCTTTAGGATATAGATAGCAGTATCACCTTTCGGATATAAATAGGAATATCACCTTTAGGATGTAGAGAGGAGTATTACCTTTAAGATATGGGTACGAGTACCACTTTTAGGATATAGATAGGAGTATCACCTTTAGCATATATATAGGAGAAACACTTTTAGGATATAGATAGGAGTATCACCTTTAGAATATAGATACGAATATCACCTTTAGGATATGGATTAGAGTATCACCTTTAGGATATAGGTAGGAGTATCACCTTTAGTTTATGGATAGGTGTATTATATTTATGATAAGACAGGAATATCACCTTTAGGATACATATAGGAGTAGTACCACTAGGACATAGATACGAATATCACCTTTAGCATATGGATAGGATTATCACCTTTAGGGTATAGATAGGAGTATCACCTTAAAGATATAGATAGGATAATGACCTTAAGGATTAAGATAGGAGTATTACCTTTAGGATAAAGATAGGAGTATCAGCTTGAGGATATAGATAGGAGTATCAGTGTGTCACCTCTAGGATATAGATAGGAGTATCAGTGTATAACTTTTAGGATATCGATAGGAGTACCACCTTTAGGATATGGGTAGGAGTATTACCTTTAGAATATGGATAGGAATATTGATAGGAGTATCACATTTAGGATATATATAGGAATATCCCCTTTAGGATATGTGTAAAAGTATTACCTTCACTATAAAGATAAGAGTATCATCTTTATCATATACATAGCTGTATCAAATTTAGAATATGAGTAGGAGTGTTACTTTAGGTTATGGGTAGAAGTATTGCCTTTAGGATATGTGTAGCAGTATCAATATTAGAATATAGATATGAGTATCACTTTAGGTTTTGGTGGGAGAAATAACTTTAGGATTTGGATATGTGCAATACATTTATTATATAAATATGTGTTTAACCTTTATAATATGGATAGGAGTATCTTATTTGGGATATATATAGGAGTATCACCTTTAAGATAAAGATAGGAGTATCACATTTAGGATATGGTTAGAAGTATTACCTTCACTATAAAGATGAGAGTATCATCTTTATCATATAGATAGCTGTATCAAATTTAGAATATGAGTAGGAGTATTACTTTAGGTTATGGGTAGGAGTATTGCCTTTAGGATATGCGTAGCAGTATCAACATTAGAATATAGATATGAGTATCACTTTAGGTTTTGGGTGGGAGAAATACCTTTAGGATTTGGATATGTGCAACCCATTTATTATATAAATATGTGTTTAACCTTTAAAATATGGATAGTAGTATCACCTTAAGGGTATAGATAAGAATATTACATTGAGGATATGGAAAGGAGTATCTCCTTTAGGTTATAGGTAGGAGTTTCACCTTTACGATATAGATAGGAGTATCAACTTCACTATAAAGATAAGAGTATCATCTTTATCATATATATAGCTGTATCAAATTTAGAATATGAGTAGGAGTATTACTTTAGGTTATGGGTAGAAGTATTGCCTTTAGGATATGTGTAGCAGTATCAATATTAGAATATAGATATGAGTATCACTTTAGGTTTTGGGTGGGAGAAATACCTTTAGGATTTGGATATGTGCAATACATTTATTATATAAATATGTGTTTAACCTTTAAAATATGGATAGTAGTATCACCTTAAGGATATACATAAGAATATTACCTTTAGGGTAAGGAAAGGAGTATCACCTTTAGGATGTAGATAGCAGTATCACCTTTATGATATTGGTAGGATGATAAACATTAGGGTAGAGATAGGATTATCACCTTAAGGATATAGATAGGAGTAGCACTTTAAGGAAATAGATAGGAGAATTACTGCATGACCTTTAGGATATAGATAGGAATATCACCTTTAGAATATGGATAGGAGTATCACATTTAGGACATATATACGAATATCACATTTATGACATGGATAGGATTGTCACCTTTAGGATACAGATAGAAGTATCACCTTATTGATATAGATAGAAGTATTACTTTAAGGATATAGATAGAAGTATCCCCTTAAGAATATGGACAGGAGTATCACCTTTAGGATATGGGTAGGAATATCAACTTTAGAATAAGGATAGGTATATAAATAGGAGTATCACCTTAATGATATAGATAGGTGTATTAGTGTATCACCTTTAGGATATAGAGAGGAATATCACTTTTAGGATATAGATGGGAGTATCCCCTTTAGGTTAGAGATAGGAGTATCACCTTTAGTATATGGATAGGATTATCACCTTTAGGATATAGATAGGAGTATCACCTTAGGAAAATAGATAGGAATATTAGTGCATGACCTTTAGGATATAGATAGAAATATCACCTTTAGAATAGAGATAGAAGTATCACCATGTTGATATATATAGGAATATTACTTTTAGGATATAGATAGGAGTATCACCTTTAGGATATGGACAGGACTATCACCTTTAGGATATCGGTAGGAATATCAACATTAGAATATGGATAGGTATATGAATAGGAGTATCACATTGAGGATATATATGGCAGTATCACCTTTATGATATGTACAGGAGTGTCACCTGTATGATATGGACAGGAGTGTCACCTATATGATAGGGTAGTAGTATATCCTTTAGAATATGAATAGGAGTAGCACCTTTATGATATAGATAGCAATATCACCTCTAGGATATAAATAGGAATATCACATTTAAGATGTAGAGAGGAGTATCACCTTTAGGATATTGGTATGAATACTACTTTTAGAATATAGATAGGAGTATCACCTTTAGGATATAGATAGGAATATCACCTTTAGGGTATGGTTATGAGTATTACTTTTAGAATATTGATAGGAATATCACCTTTAGGGTATGCGTAGGAGTATGACCTTCAGAATATGGATAGAAGTATAACCATTAGAATATAGATAGGTGTATCACCTTTAGGATCTGGATATGCACAACACCTTTATGATAAAGATATGAGTATAGCCTTTAAAATATGGATAGGAGTATCTCTTTAAGGGTATAGATAAGAGAATCACATTTAGAATATAGACAGGAGTATAACCTTTAGAATATAGATACGAATATCACCTTTAGGATATGGGTAGGAGTATCACCTTTAGGATACGGGTAGGAGTATCACCTTTATAATATGGATAGGTATATGGATAGGAGTGTCACATTTAGGATATGGATACGAGTATCACATTTAGGATATATACAGGAGTATCCCCTTTAGGTTATATGTAGGAGTATCACCTTTACGATATAGATAGGAGTATCAACTTTAGGTTATGGATAGGAGTAGCACATTGAGGAAATGTGTAGGAGTATCACCTTTAGTTGATGGATATGTGTAATACCTTTAGGATATACTTAGGCATATCACCTTGAGAATATAGATAGGATTATGACCTTAAGGATATAGATAGGAGTATCACCTTAAGGATATAGATAGGAATATCACATTTAGGATATAGATATGAGTATCACTTTAGGTTTTGTTTGGGAGTAATACCTTTAGGATTTGGATATGTGCAACACATTGATGATATGAATATGAGCATAACCTTTAGAATATGAATAGGAGTATCACCTTCAGGATATGGATATGAGCAACACCTTTATGATATATATATGAGTATAACCTTTAGAATATGGATAAGAGTATCACCTTAAGGGCATAGATAAGTGTATCACCTTTAGGATATAGATAGCAGTATCACCTTTCGGATATAAATAGGAATATCACCTTTAGGATGCAGAGAGGAGTATTACCCTTAAGATATGGGTATGAGTACCACTTTTAGGATATAGATAGGAGTATCACCTTTAGCATATAGATAGGAGAAACACTTTTAGGATATAGATAGGAGTATCACCTTTAGAATATAGATACGAATATCACCTTTAGTTTATGGATAGGTGCATTATATTTATGATAAGACAGGAATATCACCTTTAGGATACAGATAGGAGTAGTACCACTAGGACATAGATACGAATATCACCTTTAGCATATGGATAGGATTATCACCTTTAGGATATAGATAGTAGTATCACCTTAAAGATATAGATAGGATTATGACCTTAAGGATTAAGATAGGAGAATTACCTTTAGGATAAAGATAGGAGTATGATCTTGAGGATATAGATAGGAGTATCAGTGTGTCACCTCTAGGATATAGATAGGAGTATCAGTGTATAACTTTTAGGATATCGATAGGAGTATCACCTTTAGGATATGGGTAGGAGTATTACCTTTAGAATATGGATAGGAATATGGATAGTAGTATCACATTTAGGATATATAGAGGAATATCCCCTTTAGGATATGTGTAGGAGCATTACATTCACTATAAAGATAAGAGTATCATCTTTATCATATAGATAGCTGTATCAAATTTTGAATATGAGTAGGAGTATTACTTTAGGTTATGGGTAGAGGTATTGCCTTTAGGATATGTGTAGCAGTATCAACATTAG
>MJUT01016370.1:7949-19747 GCA_002080005.1 Gigantidas platifrons | reverse complement strand
TGAAACCCGGCCATCAGCTCCCTCATTGAATCCGCCATTGACTGCATATGAAAGCAATGCCGATCCGTATACGTGTTGCACAGTTACATACGACAAATTCAAGATTATTTATTCATCTTGCAAACTATAACACAAGCTCTAGTCTATATATAGCCTGTGAGCTTTTAAAGCCGACATAAGAATGTGCATGTACAAACAATAAACAAAGCCGCATGCACTCACTAAATTTAAAAAGCACTGTTCAGGGGCGGATCCAGGGGGGGGGCACCCCTTAAAATTGGAAAAAAATAGGATTTTTTTGGGTAAAATCGTGATTTTTCACACGAAATGCCCCAACAATTTTCGATTATTTTAAGTATGCCCCCTAACTTGAAATCCTCGATCCCACCTGTTGTCCATGCATGAAATTTAAAACCAAGCTGAAAATATGATTTTACTTTTTATATACATAATAATAGACATACATCCAGTATGCCTGATCGAAATTATTTGCCGATCATTTGTGATTTTCATAAATTGTTTAATTAGCATTCACCATATTAAATACATGTATCATGTTTATGCAAATATATATACATGCTATTTATCATCTATTTATATGCCGCCACAATTTACTTGAAATATTGTTGAAAGTGGCACTAAACACCACAAACCAAACTAAACCAATCTATATGCGTTTGCTCGTGTTATCCATTTAGTTTAAAGCCTACCACCAATACGGCGTGGATTCGCACCCGGCTTTGTAAATTACAAAAAGGGTGCACTCGACTCGCAACCGCAAGGGATAAAGTTTACCAGATGCTTGCCCATGGTCGGTGGCCCTTTCCTGGTACTCCGGCTTCTTCCACCACTAAAACTGGTCGCCATTATATAGCTGAAATATTGCTGAAAATGGCGTTAAACACCAAAATTAAAATCAAATCCCTTTAGTTTATGTAGTTTGTCTTGTATGCCTATGCCATAGTGGATTGTATGACCACAAGCAGCAGAAAAAACGAAAAGAAGCTCTGTGGATCTTTAATTTCACAATCATTTATATGATGTTCTTTCACTAAATCATTCTATGAATGGTGATTTTGTGGATAGCATATATCACATTGAAATGAATGATATCACAGATATAGCTAGGTCTATTTCTTACCTTCAATGGCGCTTTGACATTGAGAGTGAGGGACAATTAAGAACCAAACTTTAAAACAAAAGAGATGATTTAAATTTTCCCATTGCGAACTTTACATCTGTAATTATATATCTTTACATATATATAGCAAAATTCTAATAGAAACAGCATATGGACCACATACATCTCAGTTGTGGTTCATATCATGATTTCCGTAATAGAGGGTTGTTGCTAAGAATTGAACTAATAAACCAAGGGTTCCTAATGGTTAAGTCATAGTCATCACTTCGAAAGTTTTACGATCGCCACCATGACCTGGTAACTGTTACGAAATGTCTGATATGTTTTGTCTGTCATAATCACAATTCAGTCCTTTCCTCATTCATGACTTCACACTGGGTTTGTAACAAGAATAAATAAAACGACGGGTGCTGCATGTAGAGAAGGAACTGCTGACCTTTCCGGAGAACCTGAATCCATCCTGTGGTTTTACTGGGGCACGTGGTGCTCTTTCATTACTTTTCTGTGTAGTATTTGGAATATAATTATTTGCTTTTTATCATTTTTCTTTTGACCATTGTGTTTTCTGTCCTTCTTCGATTTACGGATTCTGATTATCTTCAGACTTTTCTAGATTGAAACAGCTGATAAATGATGGTTAAACACAATTTCCCCATTATAACGATATGTATGTTCTTGCATATGGAAAACGGGTATAAGGAGTAAAAAGAAAGGTGTTGTAACCGTCTTTGTCGGGGAAAAACACCTGTTTACGTGGATATTGTAATTGTCTCTGTCGAAAACACCAATTTATGTGGATGTAGTAATTGTCTCTGTCAAAAACACATGTTAATGTGGATGTTGTAACTTTTGCTGCCAGAAACACATGTTAATGTGGATGTTGTAACTTTTTCTGTCAGAAACACGTGTTAATGTGGATGTTGTAACTTTTGCTGCCAGAAACACATGTTAATGTGGATGTTGTAACGTTTTCTGTCAGAAACACGTGTTAATGTGGATGTTGTAACTTTTGCTGCCAGAAACACATGTTAATGTGGATGTTGTAACCTTTTCTGTCAGAAACACATGTTAATGTGGATGTTGTAACGTTTTCTGTCAGAAACACATGTTAATGTGGATGTTGTAACGTTTTCTGCCAGAAACATATGTTAATGTAGATGTTGTAACGTTTTCTGCCAGAAACACATGTTAATGTGGATGTTGTAACGTTTTCTGTCAGAAACACATGTTAATGTGGATGTTGTAACTTTTGCTGCCAGAAACACATGTTAATGTGGATGTTGTAACGTTTTTTGTCAGAAACACATGTTAATGTGGATGTTTTAACTTTTGCTGCCAGAAAAACATGTAAATGTGGATGTTGTAACTTTTTCTGTCAGAAACATATGTTAATGTGGATGTTGTAACGTTTTCTGTCAGAAACACATGTTAATGTGGATGTTGTAACTTTTTCTGTCAGAAACATGTCAATCTGGATGTTGTAACTGTCTCTGTAGGAAACACCTGTTATGTGGTTGTTGGTTTTCCTCGACTTTTAGGGTTCAACAATATTTCAGCTATATCATGGCGGTCAGTTATATTGTTGGAGTACCCGGAGAAAAACACCGATCTGCAAACTTTGAGCGGGATTCGAACTCAAACGTTAGTTGCGTTAAGCACTGATGGCATAGCTATGGTTAAATCCAACTACCATGCGATCAGGACGGCCCCTCTCATCACTATGCACTATAATTCAAAGGAAGACGATGATTTTTATTTGTTTTTATATGAATATTAGTAAACAGCTACGAAAAAATGTAAATCAGGAATCATGAACTAAAAGTTGATATGCAAAATGGAATAGACTGCCAATTAAAAACATAGCCGAACTGACATTTCAAATGCAGCTTAATATTGTTCAAATGAGCATCATCTATACATATTTCTCGGCATTTTAATTTATGCCATTTTAAACCATTTATTAAGCCTAAATAGAAATATGTTTGTTTTGCATTAGAACTGTCTTGTATTTGAAGAGTTACCGACGTCAATTAGTGATTTTACTGTCTCAAATACTTGCTGTACTAGCTCCACATTACCAAGAAAAACTGTATTTTTTTTAAAGTTGTTCAATTGTATATTTGATTCAGGTATTATCCCTGAGAGTTGGTTAACTGGTCATGTTAAATCCATTTACAAGACCAAAGGAAATCATTTAGATCCGAAAAATGTTCGTCCGATCACGATTTTCAGCTGTTTCGGCAAATTATTTACAGCAGTATTGCTGGCAAGATTAAATGCTTTTTCTGAAAAATGTTCTATCTTGAATGAAAACCAGAGTGGTTTCAGGAAGGGTTATTCGACAATTGATAATATTTTTGTTCTATATGCCTTTTTTGAATTGTTAAAATTAAAAGAGAAAAAGTTATTTGTTACATTTGTGGACTTTAAAAAAGCCTTTGATAAGGGCTGGAGGGATGGTTTATGGTGTAAATTACTTTTAAATAATATAAATGGGAAGATGTATAAAGTTATTTATAATATGTATCAGAATATAAAATCTAGAATTGTATATAATAACACAGTGTCAGATTTTTTCGATTGTAATAATGGTGTGTGACAAGGGGAAATCTTTCCCCTTTCCTTTTATCGATATATTTAAATGATTTGGAACAGTTTTTAAATGATAGAAATGTCAAAGGTCTAACATCTATTACTGAGGATTTTGAAAGTGAACTAGATGTATATTTAAAACTTTTTGTACTTTTATATGCCGACGATACTGTTATTATGTCGGAATCAAAAGAAGATATGCAAAACCAGTTAAATGTTTTTAATGATTTTTGCAAAAAATGGAAACTCAAAGTTAATGCTGAAAAGTCGAGAGTTCTTGTGTTTAGTAATGGTAGATTATCTGCAAATTTAAAATTTACTTATAACAATAGAGACTTGGAAATAGTTCAAAATTTTGCTTATCTTGGTATAGCATTTTTTAAGTCTGGATCATTCAACGCAGCAAAAAAAGATCTTGTAAATAAAGGTACGATAGCTATGTATGAAGTATTGAAGAAAGGTAGACTTCATAATTTGTCAATACAATGTCAACTGGATATTTTCGATAAAACAGTAAAACCTATACTATTATATGGCTGTGAAACTTGGGGCTTTGGGAAAAACGACATTATTGAGAGAGTTCATCTACAATTTGTAAGCTTCTTTTGCATGTAAAAACACCCACACCAAATTTTATGGTCTATGGGAAATTGGGTCGATATCCAATTGACATTGACATTAAAGTTCGTATGATTTCATATTGGTCAAAACTCATTTTAGGAAATCAGTCAAAAATTTCATCATTATCATACAAACTATTGTACATAAAAGATTTTCAAAATGACAATTTTACATGTGCTTGGTAAAATAAAATTCGTTGTATTTTGAATGATTGTGGTATGTCATATATTTGGAACATGCAGAATTGTATTTCTGATAAATGGTTGAAAATAGTAGTTAAAAATAATTTAGTGGATCAATTTAAACAAACATGGATTGCAATGATTGAAAATTCACCAAAAGGGGATAATTATAAGTTATTTAAGCATGATTTAAAATTTGAAGATTACTTGGATGTATTAGATGATAAGGAAAAATTCTTACTTGTTAAATTTAGGACTTCAAACCATAGGCTACCGATAGAAGTTGGGCGTTGGCGTAATATAAAAAGGGAAAATCGGATTTGTAACCTGTGCAACGGAAGAAATTTAGGTCATGAATTTCACTATCTATTTGAATGTCCATCTTTGTCAAATGAACGTAAGAAGTATTTTGAACCACACTTCATAAATAGACCAAATATACTCAAGTTTTGTAATCTGATGAATTCAAAATCAGTTAGCGTTTTATGTAATATGTGTAAATATATCAGAATTGTAAATATGAGGGTATGTCCTCCAGGTTGATCCACCTTCTATCTTCCTTTCAATGTAATAATATGTGTTATATTGTTGTTATCTCTGTACCTTTGTAAAATTGGTTATATATGAAGACACCGTCAACTATTTAGTACAATACAATTAGTCCTTAAATAATAACAATAAAAATAAATAAAACAAATATCACATTCTCAGAACAAAAGCGATGAATACAATATGTACAACATAAGAAAGAGAATTCTATTTACAAGCCGCGTGTACAGCCATCGTTCTACATAACTTTAATAACATGGCAAAATACAGCATGTGTTCATAAAAATGTAGATGTCAAATTTAGTGAAAACCTTAGTTTGAGTCAATTGTTAACATATAAAATATTTATAGCGTTGTGATTTTCTATATCGTATATGTCTTTCGTACTTAATAACGAATCATTGCCACTCTTTCTTGGGAGATATCATTTCATGGCTTTCCTCCTGTCCTGTGTCATTTGCAGCACTCGCTTGGCCTTGTTGTAGCAATTGATTGACCATTTCTGCAACATTTTTCGCGTAGGACGTTTTTTAATTTTCTGTATCTTATCAAGACCTCCCATTCCTATAACAATAATTACAAAGAGCAGTACTCCAACAACGATAAGAAAGATCAACATGTCGCTATACTTTGGTGATTCTTCCTTTGTTTCTGTAAGACAGTAAATAATAACATATTTTTTTTTATTATTCTTCCAACAAAAATTAACAAGAGAGTCAAATCAGTTAAGGTCACATATGTCCTATGTGGGAGACACTTACATGTAGCTTTGAAAATATTAACATTATTTAGGACCTGTAATATTGTATATATTTCTGTAAATTAAATAATGCTAAGTACTGCGTTGGATTTTGCATATCAAAGATACCAAAGGGGTAATCAGAATCCGTAAATCGAAGAAGAATAGACAATGACCAAAAGAAAAAGGTCAAAAGAACAAACAACGATCAACAAAACATACACATAAAATTCGAGCAACACGAACCCAACAAAAGACCTGGATGAAGTCAGGTGCTCCGAAAGTGTAATTCGAGGCAAGCATTCATGGTTCGATGCATTGACTCGAAATACATTTTATATTTCATCATATTTAGAAAACTATGAAAATTGAAACACGATACTAACATTGTTACTACTGTGCGTGTGTTAAATGTACAATCATGATTACTACTGTTTGTGTTAAATGTACAATCATGATTACTACTGTGTGTGTTAAATGTACAATCACGTTTACTACCATGTGTGTTAAATGTACAGTCTACTCTTGGTCCAGTCAAAGAGTTCCTCTCTTGTAACACGGTAAGCCATGTATATTTAATTTAATTCACCTTATATTAGTTATAAATAAACGCTATGATGCGCATGTATCTAACCATACAATATTTTTTATACATATTTTAGATTGTATTTGATAGGCAAAAAAGTTAAATATTTCTGTGAGAAAGTTGTAATAGTGATGGTCAATAATCCCACAATTATCAACAAAACAACTAATCACCTCGCACCTTAAATCATTGAAAAAGAGAAATGATTTAAATTTTCCCATTGTGAACTTTCCATTTGTATGTATCAACGTTCCCTCAGCATGTGCATGTATGAAGTACATAATTCTAAGGTGACACGATATTCCGAAGCCTGTTTTCGTCCAGGAATTTTTTTATTGAGGGTTGCTGCTAAAAATAAATCTACAGATCCAAAAGTTCCTTGTGATCACTTCGAAATTCTTGCGATCGCCATTATGACCTTGTTAAATGTCACGGATGAGCACGGATATCTTTTGCTGCTCGAAATCAAATGACTTCCTTTCCTCGTTCATATTACCGGATATGACATAACCGGATTGTTACCATTAGTAACACGACGGACGGGTGCAACTAGTTGAGCAGTTATTGCTTACCTTATTCTCTCGTGAATTCAAATTTTGTTTTTAAGGGTCTACTGTTGCTCATTTTGTTTTATTTTTTCTATACTTTGTTGACCAAGACTGTCGTTTGTGTTTTCGTCTTTTCTGTTTTTACCATTATTTACGCTGTCTTTCTTCGAATTAAGACTTTAAATTAAAGGTATTCGATACAACATTATGTGATATAGTTTGTCAGTGACTTGTGGCAAGGTCGGAGGCTTTCTCCGGTTTCCTCCACCAATAAAACTGACCGCCACGATATAACTGACATATTGTTAAAAGTTGTGTTAAACATCATAATCCTAATCCCGTAAGTAAACCTTTCGTATTTTCAAGTGTATAGTATAAAGCTGTTATAATATTGCTAAAAATATACTACTTACTTGTGCATTTATTGAATGATTCCTGGTGAATTGCTATTGCTGTCTTTCCTACAACACACGTGACAATTAGTTGCCCTCTGCATGCATGAACTTGGTGCTCTACCTCTTCTACAACATTGTAGAATATCCCATTAACACTTGTCTTTGTCATTAACTGCTGGGCAATTATATTTTCCTAAAAAAAACAATAACAATCATCCTTTTATGCAATAATGCAATTCCTCTAAATATAAACATATAATATATGAAGCAATTATCATTATCGCGCAACACAGTAATTGACGATGGTGAATTAGCTCGTGAGTCAATATAATTATCGTTGATCGGTTTCGAGTGATGTACTTTTGATATTCTGAATACAGTTTATTATATAGATTTTCTACTTTTATTTGTGCTAATGAAACGTCTTCTTAAAGGAACTTTTTTTTCGTTGTCGAATTCTAAATGAAGCAAACCACGTTGGTATTGTCATGTGCATATCTTGTTTCACTGAGTGAAATGCCGGATTTCTTTCAATTGAATATTTGAGTATATTAAGGATAAGTTACAAATAGCTATAGCTATGCTATGTGTACATTTCTTTTACTCGAGTATATTTATCAGCCAAGCTGTCCCCTGGCAAATCAGGAAATTTTATTCAGGTGAACATTACATGCAATCTCAGTTCTTGCGTAATTGTGATACTATACAGTTTTCTCCATTGTCAATTATCACGTGTTGCCTCCGACATAATATTGGACTTGTTAATGGCTTGCAGATTTGGTAAAAGTAGAAAGATGCGCCAAGATTTTTTTTTTCAAGCAAATTACATGGTAACGTAACGTACACATATGTAATTCAGGTCATTTTCAAGAATACATATAACCCACTTATTACTGCAAAAGTAAAATAATGAACCCACGATTTTTTCATGGTCGTTCTGTCTCTTTCGGTTGTTGACTGATTTTGTCTGTTTATATACTTATGACTTTTGACATTTCCTTTGGAAGATTGTTCGGTGTTCGGTGATTTTATTCTTATTCTTTATAACATATATCAATACAGGTTTTGTTGGAATGTCACGAAAATGTTGCACAAAATCTATTTTAGTGAGAAAACTAAAATAATGTTAATTGTAAATGAAATACATGGACAATGTGATGTATATTATCGGGCAAAATAAGACAATAAAGCAATTAAAATAATATATACTGAAATACCTTCGAATATAAGACTGGCTTACTATAAACAAAATGAAATTTGTAATAACATTATTGAAAACCTCATTATCAATTGATAGCATGCGACGAAGAACGAGTAGTCATACATTTCAGGGAAGAATTTAATAATTTGATATTTGATGTTTAACGCCACTTTCAGCAATATTTCAGCTATATCATGGCGACCAGTTTTAGTGGTGGAAGAAGCCGGAGTACCCGGAGAGAACCACCGACCCTTGGCAAGCAACTGGTAAACTTTATCACTTGCGGAAGAATTTAATAAGTTCCAATGTTTAATAATCGCTATTATATATATAGGTAGCTATAAATTACAGGGTTTTCTGAATAAAATAAGAATGATAATTTGACAGTGAAATTATCTTTTTTTTTTTTTTTTTCACTCCGGTTACATTTCCCGACTTCTCGTTGTCGCAGCTGCTTTTCCTTTTATTGTACGCATTTTTCCTTTGATGTTTTTATGCAGTAATCAACTTAAAAATAGTGAATTTGAAAATCTTGATTTTATTCCATGATTATGACATCACATGAGAATAATAGTGAAGTCTCTATGGAAGTGGGAGGAGCTTAAGTCATGGTTTAACATAAAGATTTACATGCTATTCCATGGTTAACGCCGACGTCGAAGACATCACCCTTTTGTCAATCATGTAATTTCTGTTACAAACCATATATACCATGGATCTTACTCATTAATTTATTTAAACCAACTCATCCTTCGGATTCGTTGGTTTGAATAAGTTAATTCGTGAGACCCATGGTATATATAATACTTAACAGTTATGTCCCTTTGACCGTTTCGTATGGTTTCGTTCTTTTTGAAGCGATACACATGTGATAGTATATTACTATGCTACACACGTCATATAGTGCAGTTAAACTCATTTTATAGTAAATTCGAATCGAAACTTTTTTTTTTATCAAAATTTGAGATTATATCAATAAAACTTGGGAACTCGTGAGTACAACATAAGCAATTAATTTATTTATGCAATAAATACATAATTATGCTTGATAATGAAACTTGTCAAATAGGAAACAATGAATAAGAGTTTATGGTGGTTAACGCCATTTTTAACAATATTCCAGTTATATTGTGGTGGTCAGTTTTATTGGTCGAGGAATCCGGAGGAACCGGAGAAAATCACCGACCTACTGCAAGTCACTGACAAACTTTATCACACAATCTTGTATCGAGTACATCTCGCATAAGTGGGATACGAACTCTCAACTTTAGTGGTGATAGGCACTGATTACATAGGTAGTTATAAAGCCAACTGCCATACGATCACAATCACGACAGTCCCTTCAATTAGTCATAGTATAAATGATAAATAGATTTATTACTTTGCTTGATGGTGTTTAACGCCTCCTTCAACAATATTCCAGTTATATCGTGGCGGTCAGTTTTATTGGTGGACGAAACCGGAGTACCAGGAGAAAACCACCTACCTGGCACAAATCACTGACATACTTTATCACATAATTTTGATATCGAGTACACCTCGCCTGAGCTAGATTCGAACTCACACCTTTAGTGGTGATAGGCACTGATTGCATAGGTAGTCATAAATCAATCCAACTACCATACGATCACGACCACGACGGTCCCTTCAATTAGTTATAGTATGTATGATAAATAAGGAAACAATGAATACATTAAAGACCACTAATACATACATTAAACATTATGGTACACTTTGGAATCGGATACACTTTTAAAATCTTCACAATGACATCTAGATAACCACATCTAAGTCTTGTCAGTACCGTAGTAGTGTCTTTATCTGGGTGATCTGAAGGGAAAAAAACATCGTGAAGCTGATTATATTTTATTGCTGCTTTATGGTAATATTATGATATATTCGGTTATACACGGAAGACACGTTGGAATATAACAAAGGGGTAGTTAGAATCATGGCGACCAGTTTTAATGGTGGAGGAAGCCGGAGTACCTGGAGAGAACCACCGACCCTGGGTAAGCAACTGGTAAACTTTACCACTTGCGGCTGCGAGTCGAGTGCACCCTTTTGGTAATTTACAAAGCTGGGCGCGAACCCACGCCGTATTGGTGACAGGCTTGTATGAGTTGCTAGATCCAACGACCTAGCTCATTGAGCCACCCGGGCCCTACAACGACCTAACTCATTGAGCCATCCGGGCCCTACAACGACATAACTCATTGAGCCACCCGGGCCCTACAACGACCTAAATCAGTGAGCCATCCGGGCCCTACAACGACTTAACTCATTGGGCCATCCGGGCCCTTCAACGACCTAACACATTGAGCCACCTGGGCCCCTCAAAAGAAAATGGAGAAAAAGACAAACAATGATATACAGAACATTGCACAGAAAAAACCATTTATTCACAAAAATACAACAACAGGAGCAGTTGAAACTTCTTTTTTTAGAGATAAGCGGGACTACATTATTGACTACATAGAAGGAAAAGACGACATCTAAAATTAAAATAAATCCTGAGATTAAATAGTTTGAAAGCATGACAAAAATTTAATGAAAAAATAAGGAATTATTTATCATTGTACTACGTTGGAAATATTAGATCCATGCATGTACAATTTGTTTTTGCAGAAGCCTTTGATATTTGAGAAATGAGATTATATTTCACTACAATGGAAATTGTAATCTAATTTGGTATACATTTGAAATTTTAGAGTCCGCATAAAAACTCTGTTCGGTTCGTCTTTACCCCCAGTTGCAAGATCTTATTAATTTATGCTGTTAGCTTTATTTCGTGTACTGATGTCCTACACGACTTTACTATATCTGTAGCATGACGGGTGTCTCATTAGAGGGAGAAACTGCTTACCCTTCGCCAGCACGTAGGTTCACCCTAATCCATTTTTGATAGGGTCAGTGATGCTTAATTTTTTAGTTTTCTGTTTTGTGTTGTGTATTTTTGCTTTGTTTGTCGGCATACTGTTTGATTTGCATTACCATTCTTGATTCCACTGTGTTTTGTTACGGTCAGTGTTGCTCACATGTTCAGTTTTCTGTGTTGCGTTGTGTATGTTTGTTTGTACTCGTGCTGTGTATTATGTATGTTTGTTTGTCTTCGTACTGTGTATTGTGCATGTTTGTTTGTCTTCGTACTGTGTATTATGTATATTTGTTTGTTTTCGTACTGTGTGTTGTGTATGTTTGTTTGTCTTCGTGCTGTGTATTGTGTATGTTTGTATGTTTGTTT
>MJUT01016369.1:132001-184657 GCA_002080005.1 Gigantidas platifrons | reverse complement strand
TCATATGGTATGACACCTATATAATTTATTATTGACACACTATCAACACTTGTTTATCATATGGTATGATACCTATATAGTTTATTATTGACACACCACCAACACCTGTTTATCATATGGTATGACACCTATATAGTTTTTTATTGACACACTACCAACACCTGTTTATCATATGTTATGACACATATATAGTTTATTATTGACACACTATCAACACCTGTTTATCATATGGTATGACACATATATAGTTTATTATTGACACACTTCTAACACCTGTTTATCATATGTTATGACACCTATATAGTTTATTATTGACACACTACCAACACCTGTTTATCATATGGTATGACACATATATAGTTTATTATTGACACACTACCAACACCTGTTTATCATATGGTATGACACATAAATATGTTTATTATTGACACACTTCTAACACCTGTTTATCACATGGTATGATACCTATATAGTTTATTATTGACACACTACCAACACCTGTTTATCATATGGTATGACACATATATAGTTTATTATTGACACACTTCTAACACCTGTTTATCACATGGTATGATACATATATAGTTTATTATTGACACACTACCAACACCTGTTTATCATATGGTATGACACATAAATATGTTTATTATCGACACACTACCAACACCTGTTTATCATATGGTATGACACCTATATAGTATATTATTGACAAACTTGCAACACCTGTTTATTACACCTACATATTTTATTTACATGTTTAGTTTTTAAAGACCAACCAAAATATTAATGTCATATTTTCCACTTTTTTACACATTCAAAGGGAGATAATTGTTAAGTTGCAAGAATAATATTTTATAATAATTAATTAAAACATTGATTTTTTTCCAATTGCAGGCTTCATCAGCTTATAAATACTGGGAAATAGAAGAAAACATTAGATCAGTTTTCCAAAAATTTGTCAACTTTATCAAGAAAGACATTGAAGACCAATTTTCCAATATAAAAGACCTAATTACTGATGTTAAAAAGACAAAGATTACCGTTTATGACCCAAAGAAAGGTCACTTTGAAATGGATGTTTATCTACCTTTGGAGATGAAATCTTTGACAGAAGTCAAGCAAATTGTCAATCCACTAGATAGTCTTAAATCATTTATACCAGAATCAAATCCTTTACCATCTTTAAATGATGTCTGGTCTCACACAGTATTACCAGCATTTGGAGGTGAGTTGATTTCAATATTTCCGGTGGTACTAATCTAATGTAGATAACAGTTAGGAGATGAGTTGATTTAAATATTTCTGCCTTTATTCTAGTTTAATTTTGTCACAATTTGGTGGTGAGTTCATTTTAATATTTCGGCCTTTATTCTAGTTTATTTCAATTCATGCCCCAATTTGGTGGCGAGTTGATTTTAATATTTCGGCCTTTTGTCTAATTTAATTCATGCCACAATTTGGTGGTGAGTTGATTTTAATATTTCAGTTTATACCAGTCTAAATAGTACCAGCAATTGCATGGGAGTTGATTTTAATATTTCAGATTATACCCGTCTAAATCATAGCATAAATTGGTGGTTACTTGATTTAAATATTTCCATTTACACTCATCTTACTCATACCATATATTTATTACTTGGTGTGGAGTTGATTTAAATGCTGCTTTTTATACCACAATTTGGTGGTCAGTTGATTTAATACTCCTCACCCACAAGCGTATCTATGTTTGAACTTTTCAATGTGGTTTGTGATTGAGTTGTCTTTCATGGTTTGTAATATTATTTGTTTCCTATTATTTCAGCTCATGCATATATCAAGGGAGATCATTTTACCACATTTGATGGACAAGAGTTTGACTTTAGCGGAAGATGTAGTTATGTATTAGCACGTGATTTCGGCAAGAACAAATTCAGTATCATTCTGAATTACATGGCAAGGCAAAAGAAGAAGTTGATTGTCATGGGACCAACACAGAATGTCCAAGTTTATCCCAATGGAAAAGTATGTTAAACTACTCTTCATGTCAGTAACGGCAACATAAGTGATTATATAACATATATATTTTATGTAGCTGCTTTCATTGGCTTAGACAGAACTTGTTGTTTTTAATATTGATATTTGTTGTTGCAATTTATTAATTCTAGTGAATATCAGTTGTCAACCTGGAAGACATTACTATATTTTGGTATGATATTCAAAATGTAAAATATTTCAAGAAATGTACATGAGTAGTACTGTAACCATGCTAAGCGAAAACCTGAACCCCCCTCTTTCGCCACAAAAACAAACACATAAAAACAACGACCGAAGACTGCAGAAATATAGGTCTCGGATCCGGACTGGCATAGAGAGGTAGCTAGATAAAATGATCGATCTTTGGGATAGTATTATAAACAGTATTATTACTTCTGGTTTTCTCGTTATTTAAAAAAAAATGATTTTTGCATTTCCAAGTTCCCATTTTATTATAAATTAATTTACAAATATATACAAAGATGTATTACTTCAACAGATATGTCTCTGTAAATTATGGAATTTCAACACATGGGAATGAAACAATTTTACAGAATTTGTTTTTAACTTTGATGGCTGGTAGTTCTTGGTTCAACATCAAGATGATTTTGTCATGTTGTTTTTGATAGGTACGTGTTGATGGGGTAGAGACCAAACTGCCTTACTCATCAGATGAGATTACTGTTTCACAGTTTGGAGACAACATCTTTATTGATGGCCAGGGATTCAGTGTGAGCAACAACATCAAAAGTGGTTCATACGACATTGAAGTCAGCCATTGGTTCCATGGAAGAACAGGTGGTCTTCTTGGTGTTCATGACAATGAAAGATTTGACGACATGATGACATCAGACAAACATATAACAAGTGATGCATATGCACTCGCCAACACGTGGCAGGTTCAAGACAAGTGTCGTTAAACAATGACATTTTACGGACTGAGATTATTTTTGTTAATTATTATTGATTGTTCTTTGGTTATTCTTTTTTTATGTGATATTTTTTGTTTTAAAGTTTGAATCGAAATAAATTAAAAGCAGCAAACTCATGGTTTTGTCATAATTTTGAAAGACATGGCGATTTTTGTTGTATTTGAGTAAGAGAGAATACGTTATAGGACAACACACAAATCAAGAACAATGCAAAATGTAGTTCACTTCTTTTTAAAAGTCCTGGTAAATTTACCATACAAATATAATTAGTTTCCTGAAAACATGTATTAATCGTATCATGGCAACCCTGTTTAAGTCCTTCTGTTTTCTTGCTCCCACAAACTTTCTAAATTACTTGGCTTTCCTATCTCTTGACTGGGCGTACCTGATGAATATTATTCCAGGATGGCTTCTTGCACACTAAATTAGAGATATAAGTTTTTATTAAGAAGAGTTTAAAGATACCAAAGGGGTAATCAGAATCTGTAATTTGAAGGACAGACAACACAATGGTCAAAAGAAAGAAGGACAGACAACACAATGGTCAAAAGAAAGAAGGACAGACAACACAATGGTCAAAAGAAAGAAGGACAAACACCGATCTACAAAGCACTACACAGAAAACTAATGACAGACAACACAATTATCAAAAGAAAAAGGACAAACACCGATCTACAAAGCACTACACAGAAAACTAATGACAGACAACACAATGGTCAAAAGAAAGGACAAACACCGATCTACAAAGCACTACACAGAAAACTAATGACAGACAACACAATGGTCAAAAGAAAGAAGGAAAACACCGATCTACAAAGCACTACACAGAAAACTAATGACAGACAACACAATGGTCAAAAGAAAGGACAAACACCGATCTACAAAGCACTACACAGAACACTAATGACAGACAACACAATGGTCAAAAGAAAGAAGGACAATCACCGATCTACAAAGCACTACACAGGAAACTAAAGACAGACAACACAAACTCTTATAAAAACTGGGGGTGGACAATGGTGCTCCAGAAGGCTAAGCAGTTCCTGGTGAACAATGGTGCTCCAGAAGGCTAAGCAGTTCCTGGTGAACAATGGTGCTCCAGAAGGCTAAGCAGTTCCTGGTGAAAAATGGTGCTCCAGAAGGCTAAGCAGTTCCTGGTGAACAATGGTGCTCCAGAAGGCTAAGCAGTTCCTGGTGAACAATGGTGCTCCAGAAGGCTAAGCAGTTCCTGCTCTTCTAGTGGCACTGTCGTGTTACTCTAGTTACTACCCGGTGATAAGTGAGGAAAGAAACGGGAGGTGTTCACGACAAGTGGAACATATAAGTGGTATTTTGTGACACAGATATTCCATAAAGGTTAACCAAGCGTATCTTCGTTTGAACATGAGATGCAATTTTTGGAAATATTTATGATCAGGTTAGGTCTGGAAAGAAGATTGATAACAAAGGAATCCGGGAGCTAGTCAAAACAAAGATCAAATATGCCAGCACTCGTAATATGGTAAGACAACACAGAAAATCTGAGATTCTGGATGTAACCACAACAAATTGTGTTGATATTGGTGGAATTGATAACCATCACTGTTTAAACTTTATTTTCATAAGAATGAATAGATTGATAAAAAATTAAGACTAAACAAGAACACCATCAGAAAACATGTCAGCACATCAATGTAGGTTTAGATATTGATGACATTTTATTGTATTGAAAATATAGATTCTTGAGCAAGAATATCTTGATTTCAACACGAGACACAATGTAACAATGAAATAAATGTGATCAGGGAAGACACAAATCTGAAAGCAAGTAAAACCAAAATATCTGTACACTAGTCAACATATAACACAGAGAATGAAAATAACACCACCTGTAAATATGGGAACCAGAAAGAAAATCTGCAAATAAAACAACAAAGCAATAACACAACCAGGGAACAAGTCAACACACCCATTCATGGTTACATATTGCTGACGTTCTATTGTAATTAACATATATTTTTCCCTATAGTATTAGTAATAAGTGGCCGGATACACATTAATTATAACATTAATTTCTAATGTCATGAATCAAAAGGACAACACGCAGAGTTATCGAACAAAACAAAACAAAAGCATTCATACAAACACCCAGGAAATCTGACAAAGAGTCAACACAAACATAAGGGTAATAACAAAATTACCGAACTCTGAACAATCTTCCAAAGGGAAAGTCAAAACTCGTAAGTATATAAACAGACAAAATCAGTCAGCAATGGGAAAACCGTAATGACCCTGACTTGGTACAGGCATTTCCAAAGAAATGGTGGGTTGAATCAGATTTTACGGTGCCAAACCTCCCGCTTTCATTACGGTTCAAAGGTTTCAACTGTCACTATAACAGTATTTATAACAATACTGGAACAAAATAGGTAAAATAGTAGTCAACACAGTACTAAATTCAGTGATGAGAGTAGAACATCTATCGTGAACCATCTCCATCAACAACCACGAGTTCCCTGAAGTATTTTAACTACGAAAGTAAATGTCAAAAACACTTACGTCACACATTGACATGCTAGAGATAAAAACAGCGTACAGAAGTATAGTTGTATTGTTTTTGTATTTAAATCACATTACATAACCTGCTTGATAAAGGAATTAGGTATTGATAATTCACTTGGCAACCCTACATATACCCCGACGACACTTATGAAAGAGGAAATCCTAGACAAATTTAGGTCTGTTTTATGTTCCTTTGGAATTTCAACCAAAGATGAAGAACTGGATCTACCATCACTACTCGATTCCTAAATTACACAAGTGTAACTTTCAAATAGCGGCATTATGTATTCTATCGGCGGTCAAAAAAGTCTTCAGAGTTACTGTGACGCTACTTCGAGGGGTGGTGTGAATCAGATGTGGATTCTGTTAGAGTACATACAATCTAGGTCCCTCTCCTGTAATAGCATTAAAACATTTGACTTCTCTACCCTCTACACAACTATTCCTCACTCTAAGATGAAGGACAAATTAAGGGAGTTGGTCCAACTGTGTTTCATAAAGAAGAATGACCAACGTAGAAACAAATACCTTGTGCTAGGAAGGGAGAGATCTTATTTTGTGAAATAAAAAACCACTCTGATTCTACAAAATACTACTCTGAAACTGATATCATCAACATGCTCGAGTTTTTGATTGACAAAATATTTGTTATCTTTGGTGGACGTGTTTTTCAACAGACAGTCGGCATACAATATGGGTACAAACTGTGCTCCTCTTCTCGCCGACTTGTTCCTTTATTCTTATGAGGCAGACTTCATACAGGGGCTTCTCAAGAAACGAAAAGAATCTAGCCTGCTCATTTAATTTCACGTTCTGCTATATAGATGATGTCCTTTCACTAAATAATTCTAGGTTTGGTGATTTCGTTGATCGCATCTATCCCATTGAGCTTGAAATAAAGGATACCACAGATATAGATAGGTCTGCTTCATACATTGACCTACACCTCGAAATTGACAGTGAGGGGCGGTTAAGAACGAAACATTACGACAAAAGAGATGATTTCAATTTTCCCAATGTGAACTTTCCATTCATACGTAGCAACATTCCAGCAGCACCTGCATATGGAGTATATATATCTCAATTGATACAATATTGTGGTTCCTATCAGGATTTCCTTGATAGAGGGTTGCTGCTAACAAAGAAGCTATACTGAACCAAGGGTTCCTCTTAGTTATGTTGAAGTCATCACTTCGAAAGTTTTACGGTCGCCACCTCGACTTGGTTGACCGTTATGGAATATCTGTGTCACAAATTATCACGGATGTGTTTCACTTGTCGTAAGCACTTCTCATTCATTTCTTTGTAAACGACTTATCAACGGGTTTGTAACTAGATTAACAACGGGTGTCACTAGTAGAGCAGGAACTGCTACCCTTTCGGTAAACACTAGTCGACTCTGTTTAATATCACCGTTTGGGAGCAGCTGAGTTCAACCCCGGTTTTTACTGGGGTTCGTGTTACTCGATCTTTAGCTTTTCTATGTATGTTTTGTAGATTATATATAGTTTGTCGTTTTGTACTTTTTCTTTTAGCCATTGTGTTGTCTGTTCTTCGATATACGGATTCTGATTACCCCTTTGGTATCTTCAAACTCTTCTTAAAATAAATCAGATTATTTTAGGAACTTTAACAATTGACAACACACTATTGCGCGCATAGTAGCCACATGTACATGTACATGTACATGTAAAAAGTGAGATCTTGCTCTTCTATGCAAAAATAAACCACAACAGTTTTAATAGAACTACCATTGAGACTTCATTATATTCCCTAATCAGGACGAAAAGTTATTAAATGATACAGTGAGACAATAATTTGATCTAAGGTTCTCCTGCCTCAGGCATAGGTGACCGTATCCCATTTTAGCTATCCTGTTTAGACCCTTTGGTTTATTTCCCCCAAAGACTTAAATTATTGAAAACGTACCGAACATACTTTTTATGCGGATATCGTAACGGACATCACAACACGGAACTAAGAACGTAAAGACAAATAATAGTACAACACAAAATATTAAAAAGATGAGCAAGACGGACCCCACCAAAAAAGACCGAGGAGTAAACCCAGATGCATTTCCTGCTTCTATAAGACAATCTCCGTCTTACTTGTATACAGTCGAGTCTGGTAAAAGTCTTAGCAGTGATAGAGGAAATAAAAAAAATCTACGTATAAAGCAAAAAAAAAAAGAAGAAAGAGACATGGATATTTCATAGTGGTCAACCAAATGGTGGTGACGCCCGAATAATATTTGCAGCGATGACTTCAACTTAGGAGCAACGTAGCCTTGCTTGAGTAACTTTTGTTGCAGTAAATCACTGCACTGGTCACAAACTCTAGAATAACTATGAGTTGTGAAATGTAAACTCCATACGCTGGTTATGCTGGAATTTTGCTACGCACAACTTTAGTGGTGATAGGTACTGAATGTACATGTAGTTGTAAATCCAACTACTATGCGATCACGACTACGACCCTCCTTTAAGAAATGGACATTTTGTAATCATCTAGCAGTTCCTGATGACAACCGTAGACTTTTTGCAGCGATGACTTCAACCTAGGAACAACATCACCATGTCAGAATAGTTTTTACGTCAGCAGCTGAGCTTCTGTGCAGAAAATCACTGTACTTTGCACAAAATCTTGAATAAAGCATGTTGCGAAATGTAAATACCATAAGCTGGTGCTGCTGCAATATTGCTGTTGATGAAAGTGAAGTTGATTATTGGAAAAGTGAAGTCATAACGTTTGTTGTAGAGTTTCAAGGTGAAGGTCAAGGCAAGAAGCAGACGTTCTCATCTTTGAACTCCTATTCACAGAATTATTTATCACAATTCATTTACAAAATGTTTCTGCAAAGAAGGACAATTGGCACATTAAGACAAAGAAATGAAAAATTGAATGATATCTTGTAGAATACTGAGGTTCACGGAACCACATTTTACTTATTGCAAGAAAATTAAAAATACTATTTGTTTTTTATCTGCTTACTTCAGAATTGATTATCATTCGCATATTACTAACATGTCCAATTATAAAACACTGTTGGTAAAATTTGACTAGATGGCTTTCTTTGATCTGAAATATTTGTCCTTTGTTCTAAATTGGGATTTCCAATAAGAGATAGATATTCCTATGCTAATTTATAATCCTTCTGTTTTTTGTTTCCTTCGGCACTAAACTTAATAGATTGTAATAAATTGACGGTGTAATACTCCGCCAAATAAAATGTAAACCATCAAGATCAAGGTCAAACCATTCTTGTGTCCGATTTCATCATGGTGTTTAGTTGGGTTCGGCTTGCTCAATCCTCAGTTTTCTGTTTTGTTTTGTGGACAATTGGATCATCACACTAATGACAAAATTTCAAATTTACGTATACGTCCTTGTTCTGTTCAATTACATGATATTTTGGATTTTAATGACACCGAACAACATTGTCTCATTTCGAAATGTAGAACCAAAAACTGTAAGACCTGCAATATTTAGATTACAGATACTCATTTCACCAGCAACTTAACTAATAAAAATTACTTTACAAGGAGTTACGATGATCTGAATTGTAAATCAGCTAAATGTGGTATACGGATTAGAGTGTAACCTTTGCGGTTAACGAAAGGTAAACTACACAAATCGATATGCGGTCATCGATTCGGTATCATTAACAATGTTAACAATATTGCTTACCAGCATTTTAATCAACCTGACCATTCGATCCATTCAATGCGAGTTCATATCATCGTAAACATATACCATTGGACTAACAATCCAAACTTAGCAACACCTCTCCGTAGACAAACGGAAGACTACTGGATACAAGCATTAGGGACTGCAACACCCTATGGTTGTAATGACAAAATGGATGGTATAGGCATCCTTTCTAGCCCTACCTGTAGATCGGTGAATGTATAGATATTTTCAACTCCACTCCTTGGCGTAAACGAAGCCATGGTCATCGTCATTATACACCCCCTATATTTCATGATGTTTTACTAAATGGCCTTCTACCATTTATGCATCACATTCGCTCGACACTATTTTCACTACCACTTTCAAAACTACATGCCTTGTAAAACTCATGTTTGGTAAACAATTTTACAAATCTGAATTCCAATGAATACAAACTTACAGCAATCGCCTTGGATATTGCCGGTCGCAGACTTTTCAAACCTGTTGGTATTGAGAAAGTTGAAATAGACAAACGTTCCTTTCTGAAACTGTCGTTTGCCAACAAAGGTCTTGATGGCATTAACTTATGTTTATACCAGACCAATAGCGTCAAAAATTGTTCATTACAAACACGTGTTGCATGATCTCAATATTGACGATTTCAAATCTAAGCTTCCTGATTGCACCTGCGCAAGTTCCCCATTCATATATAATCCGACTGGCCTTGTTATAACTGGCGACCTTAAGATTATCAACAACACCTCTCTACGAGAGCTGTTCGCCAAAGGGCCTAAATATCGTGAGCCTAAATCCATAAACTGGAAACATAACCTTAAAATATTTCTGGATTCTGTCGAGGATTATGCCAGACAATGGGCAAAACGTGAAAAGTAGGACTTAGATACTCTTTCCGAATGGGTGAAGAGTGTGAGGTCGCTCATGCAGATTAGAATTTAAAAACAAACTCAGTGGGTCTATGAGCACTCGTTCTACATCAATCTTTAAAGACCAAAATGTTGCTGAACACCTGTCTCTCCTTCATGACAAATATGTTATTGTCTCCGTAGACAATGCCCCTAACAATATTGTATTTTTGTGTAAATCACATTACATAGATTGCTTGATAAAGGAAATAGGTATTGACACTTTAGTTGGCAACCCTACATTTACCCCGACGACACTTACGAAAGAGGAAATCATGGACAATCATAGGTCTGTTTTATAATCCTTTGGAATTTCAACCAAAGATGAAGAACTGGATTTACCAGCACACTACTGGATTCCTAAATTCCACAACGCTATATTGTTGGGTCTGCCAAATACTCCACGAAACCTCTTTCCAAATTATTAACATGTATTCTATCGGCGGTCAAAACAGGGCTTAAGAGTTACTGTGACACTAGCTACTCTAGGAGTGGTGTGAATCAGATGTGGATTCTCAAGAACTCTAAAGATCTGTTAGAGTACAAACATTCTAGGTCCCTCTCTTCCTGCAATAGCATTAACACATTTGTCTTCTCTACCCTCTACACAACTATTCATCACTCTAAGCTGGAGGAAAAATTAAGGGAATTGGTCCAACTGTGTTTCATAAAGAAGAATGACCAACGTAGATACAAATACCTTGTGCTAGAAAGGGAGAAATCTTATTTTGTTAAACAAAAATAACTCTGATTCTACAAAAAAACTACTCTGAAACTGATATCATCAACATGATCGAGTTTTTGATTGACAACATATTTGTTTTCTTTGATGGACAGTCGACATACCTATGGGTACAAACTGTGATCTTCTTCTCGCCGACTTGTTCCTTTATTCTTATGAGGCAGACTTCATACAAGGCTTCTAAAAAAAAACGAAAAGAATCTAGCCTGCTCCTTTAATTTCACGTTCTGCTGTATAGATGATGTCCTTTCACTAAATAATTCTAGGTTTGGTGATTTCGTTGATCGCGTCTATCTCATTGAGCTTGAAATAAAGGATACCACAGATACAGATACGTCTGCTTCATACATTAACCTACACCTCGAAATTGACAGTAAGAACGAAACATTACGACAAAGGAGATGATTTCAAGTTTCCCAATGTGAGCTTTGCATTCATATGTAGCAATATTCCAGCAGCATCTGCATATGGAGTATATCTCTCTCGGTTGATACGATATTGTGGTTCCTATCAGGATTACCTTGACAGAGGGTTACTGCTAACAAGGAAGTTACTGAACCAAGGGTTCATCTTCGTTAATTTGAAGTCATCACTTCTAAAGTGTTACGGTTACCACCACGAATGGTTGACCGTTATGGAATATCTGTGTCACAAATGACTACGGATATATTCCACTTGTCGTAAATACTTCCAGGTCCTTTCCTCGTTCATGACTTGTTACCGGGGTTGTAACTAGATTAACCCAACGGGTGTCACAAATGGGGCAGGAACTGCCTACCCTTCCGGAGCACATGAGGTCACTCCCGGTATTTAGTGGGGTTCGTGTTACTCGATCTTTAGTTTTATATGTATGTTTTGTTGATCGTTGTCTGTTCTTTTGTACTTTTTCTTTAGTCTTTGTGTTGTTTGTTCTTCTACGATATACGGATTCTGATTACCCCTTTGGTATCTTCAAACTCTTCTTCTAAGTCTTGACCTCTTATTATTTATTGTTGTTATTGTTTTGTCTGTCTTTCTTCGTCTTAACGCTTCTGGTTACCCATTTTTTTTTTATTTGTTTCGTATAGAGAAAAACATGACACATTTACGTTTTCGTGATTACAAGAATGTAGATAGTAGAAAATTATCTAAGGTTAATATAAAAAGGAAAGCATAGTTATTTAGTATTTTACATGTATAGTATGTTGTAGTCTTTATCTTGTCCGTCATTGGTTTATAGTTATTGCAACATATAAGCAAAAATTATAACTATAAACCAGTAGAAATAGGAACAAGGTCACAAACATATTGGGGCCGTCGTGGTCGTGATCGTATGGTAGTTGGATTCACAGTGACTTGCGATAGATCGGAAGTTTTTTCCGGGTACTCCAGTTTACTCCACCATTAAAACTGACCACTACGATATAACTGACATATTGTTGAAAGTGGCGTTAAACACCATAAACCATACAACCAAAGAACCACAAACATATTCTAAAAATAAAACAACAAAATGTTGAGGAACAACACAACAGACAATTCTTGAAACAAGAAAAGCGCAAATGTTGAACAGAACAACATACAAATTCAGGGAAGAGGGCAACAGAAAATGAACAGATCAATCTGGAACATTACTACAAAAATATGCAGTGAACAGAACAACAGATAGATACATAGATGTATTAAAACGACGAAGTTCATGGAAGTCAGTGGAATGTTTTAAACTTAATATAAATTTAGTGGATGGTTTAATAAAGTTAATGCTAGAATCAATGGAATGTTTGGTAAACTCTGTGTAACGTAAGTGGACGGTTTAGTCATATTTGTACAATGTCTGTGAAAGATGTGGTTACCTTAATTCATTGTAAGTATTGTAGAACGATTGGCTAATCAGAATCCGTAAATCGAAGGACAGACAACACAATTGTCAAAAGAAAAAGAACAAACAAAGACCTACAAAACATAACAGAAAAATATAAATCGAGGGTGAATTCAGGTGTTCCGGAAGGTTGGGCAGTTCCTACTCCTCTATAGATATATATTTAAAGGCCTTCAAGTATATGTTACAATTTGACTGTTGTTGATCAACTGTTTACTATTTCTAATCTCAATATTTGGTATTATTGCAAAGATTGTGAAATATTCATAATTAACCGTTTGTTAACATTTGACCATTGATTAATAACAACAAAGTACAGAGATAATATGTAATCATAGTTATATTTATCATCAAAGTTTTACCCTGTATACGACCCTGTGTCAGCAACTTATTATCACATCACTATATAAGAAAGGGTAAAAACAAGTACCCTCAATACAAAACGAGACATTACACAGAGCTCCATAATGGAGCACAAGTTACTTATACTGTGTACCCTTGTGGTACTAAGTCAAGCAGGTTTGTAATTTACTCTCTCTCTCTTTTTTTTTAAGTTAGTAGTTGTATATTTATTAAACTATATTAAAAACGTGAACAGCTTTGAAAATGAATTATATTAAAGAATTTGTTTTGTAAAAATGGTAAATGCAACTTTAGCGATATCATTTTATTATTATATTATGTTTTTCAAATAACAAAATTATATAAATTTTAATTTGAAAGTTTATATGACAATATTATCTTTTTTACAGCGAAGCTGCCAAAGTCAGAAAAAGTCACATGTTCTAGACAATGCACAGGTAAGATAATGTAGACAATATACAGGTTAGATAATGTATTTCTAGTATTTATTTTGCAGTTACGACTTATTAATTACCACTAACTTATGCTAAAACAATTTTAACAATATTAAAACAATATTCACACAATCTAGAAAATAGTTCAAGCATAATAAATGTCCAGTACATTCTATAATGAACGGGAAATACATTTTGATTATAGTATATTTAATTGATAACAAAGGCAAAAATAGTTTTGAATTTCCAAGAATCTATCTTATGTTTTTATAATTGAATACACAATACATCGCTATAAACGTTAGAGAATACAGAAGGGGCAAGAATGGTTTTAGTTTAAACATATTTTATTTGCCAATTAAATAGACAAAACGGATAAGACACAAGTTAAACAAACTTATGAAGTCTTCTCCAAATTACAATTTGTTACATTAAATAAGTACATCAAAGGTTTGTAATTACTTTATATAGCACTAATAACGAATCAATGATGAATACTCACAAACAGAAGGAAAAAATAAAATTAAGATGGATTTATATGATGTGCATGTTCACCCAATTCAATTCCAGTTATACGATAAGGAATCTTTTTGAACATTTAATATAATCAAAAACATGTTTAAATATAATACAATTTTCTTCATAAGTTAAATTTACAGTGCCACATGTCAGAAATTTGATATCTAGAATATAGCAAGAATGGTTAACCTAGAGACACAGACAACATTGGGCACTCACGACAGAGGACAAGGACCAGCAAAACAACAGACACAGTACAAAAAAAGAAAAAAGATGAGCAACACGAACACCACCAAAACCGGGTAGTGAATCTGTGTGCTCGGGAAGGGTAAAAAATTCCTGTTTCTTATCAAACACCCGCCATGTTACTCATATAGCCAAGTGTTGTTTTGTGTGATAGAGAGTAGAAAACATCAACGAAAAAGGAAAATCTCCACTGCCATTTGCAAAATGAGTTAGGGTTATGGCGCTTTACGCCACTTTCAACAATATTTCAGTTATATCGTCGTGGTCAGTTTTACTGGTGGAGGAAACAGGAGTACCCTGTCGTAATTCACTGTCAAACTTTATCACATAATGTTGCATCGAGTACACTTCGACATCAGCGGGATTCGAATTCAGAGCTTTAGTGGTGATAGGCACTGATTGTAAAGGTTGTAAAAGTAATTGTAAATCCAACTACAATACGATCACGGCCACTACGCCCCCTTTTGATAAATGGACATTTCGTAGCGATCAAACAGTTCGTGATGAGGACAGTAGAATGTTTGTAACGATGACTTCAACCTAGGAGCAACATAACCTAGTTTGAATAGCTATTACGTGAGTAGCTGAGCTCTGTGCAGGAAATCACAAACCCTCGAATAACTTATGCTGCGAATGTAAATTCCATAACCTGGTGATGCTGGAATATTGCTGTTGATGAAAGCGAAATTAACTATTGAAAAAGTGAAGTCATGGCGTTTGTGGTAATGTTTTGTTACTAATCTTCTCCGCAGTAAATATGAAGGTCAAGGTAAGAGACAGACGTGAGTGTCAGTAGTATCCTTTACTTCAAGGTCATTTAGATAGCAGAGATGTAGATAATCCTTTCATCTAGAATTGTTCAGTGACAGAACATCATCTATTTTAACTGAAAAAATAATGTTTTTTTTGTAGAAACTAAAAAGTTTGGATACGAAACTGGAAAGACTTACGAATATGATTATACATCAAAAGTATCCACATCAATCCACGGGGCATCGGAAGATAAAGCGGAAATAGACATGACAGCTAAAGTTTATATTGATGTTCAGTCACAATGTGATCTGATTCTAAAAGTGAGTTAAGCAGTTATTGTTGATTTACAACTAATGAGAGAATCAATGGCTGTTGTTTTCATCCTTAATGAATGAATCAGTGATTGTTGTTTTCATCCTTAATGAATGAATCAGTGATTGTTGTTTTACACATAATGAGTGAATCAGTGATTGTTGCCGTTTGACTTTGAGCGTACCTGATGAAGGTTATAACAGAACGTGCCGTACGCATTCAATTAGTTATTTACAATTTTTACAGCTAATGAGAGAATCAGTGGCTGTTGTTTTAATCCTTAATGAATGAATCATTGATTGTTGTTTTCATCCTTAGTGAATGAATCAGTGATTGTTGTTTACACATAATTAGTGAATCAGTGATTGTTGTCGTTTGATTTTGAGCGTACCTGATGAAGGTTATAGCAGAACGCGCCGTACGCATTGAATTATAGGTATCTACATTTTATTACAACTAATGAAAGAATTAGTGGCTGTTGTTTTCATCCTTAATAAATGAATCAGTGATTGTTGTTTTCATCCTTAATAAATGAATCAGTGATTGTTGTTTTACACATAATGAGTGAATCAGTGATTGTTGTCGTTTGACTTTGAGCGTACCCCATGAAGGTTATAGCAGAACGCGCCGTACGCATTCAATCAGTTATTTACAATTTTTACAGCTAATGAGAGAATCAGTAGCTGTTGTTTTTATACTTAATGAATGAATCAGTGATTGTTGTTACTACACCTAATTAGTGAATAAGTTATTGTTGTTACTACACCTAATTAGTGAATAAGTTATTGTTGTTACTACACCTAATTAGTGAATAAGTTATTGTTGTTTCATGACTCTTCCATGGTCTTTTTCAGAGAAACAGCAAAAACCAATTTTATTGTCTTTGGTGTGAACCGATCGGGGATAGAATTCACGACCTATCGCTCTTCAGGTGAACATGCTAACAGTTACATCCCAGTATTAAAAGTAACATGTTCAGCCAAAAGTCAGATACTCATAAAGAAAGCATATAAATTATTGAATACATAGTGCCAAACATAGAAGTACATTAACAAATACACATTATTTGTAGGTTTCTAATGTAGAACTTCAAGAATCGGACCCAAAATCACCAAAGACCAAACGTAATGCCGACAAAAATGGTGATTTCAAGAAGAGCTTAGAACAGAACCCATTGATGTTCTCCTTCCAAGATGGTCGTGTTGATGAACTGTGCCCCTCTGACAATGAACAGACATGGGCTCTGAACATTAAACGTGCAATTATATCTGCATTCCAGAACTCTATGGACGATTTTAGCCACGAACAGAAAACAAAAGAGGTAGGTGTACAACAAATGATCTCTAATAGACAATATATTGCTGCTTAGATAGAATATATCAACTCTAATTGGAACAATGAACAATAACAATACAGTTAAATAAGGAAACATCAATACATGATTGAATATTAAAATTCGATTAATAACATCAATTTTATTATCTGAAACAGTTCTCCATCTGTCCTATTTATTACAGGTGGATATTACAGGAAATTGTGATGTCAGTTATTCAGCGGCTTCAAATGGATGGTATACTATGACCATCAAAAAGACCAAAGACACACTTGGATGCTTAGATCGTCATGGTTATAAGACTGCCATGCAAGGAACTCCATACAGAGTACCATCTGTAAGTTATTAATTTTAAAGCACCTATAAACGTATTAGAATAATTAATCATCAACCTGAAAATAGAATAACTGTTGAATATATAAAAATGGTAAAACTTTCAAACTTTGTAGCGTTTTGAAGTTCATACTGGATAAGATGGATTGTTGGCACCCGGTGTAAATATACATAGTCTTATTTTATCAAGCGATAGCAAACATGTTTATATGATGAACTGACAGGAGAATTCCTTTGAATTACATCAAATAATTTGCTGCAAGTATTGTTCTCAATACAACCCTTTCCACAACAAATGAATACATGAGAGATATTATATTATATTTCTGAACAGATATGGGAGGATCTTTTTTTCTTTCCAAACAGGAGATCCAATCTCTACCATTGGTTAAGAGTACACACGCATGTCAACAAGGAATCAGTAAGGCAGGAATTTTGCAAAGCAGTAATTGTGAGGAACAGCATGTTTTAAGACCATTCTCACGTGAATCCAGTGGAGCTGTGACAGACACAACGCAAACTCTGAAATATGTCAGCGAGAGTCAAAGTCGTTCTTCAAGAGGTAACAACATATTGTTAGTGTTTGTAGATGAAAACCGGCTTCTGGTTGTATGAACAGCCATTAATGTCGGTATATATTCACCGCAACAAACGGGGAATATTGAAATCAATATTGGTCAAGCTTCAGCCCTTTACAATATATATATACATGTATAAGGTGCTCAACCCATAAAATAACTTGTGATATACCATTCAAATGATATATCCTTCATTATACATTTAGGGGATATCATACCTTATTCATAATATATAACATCCGTTGTGATATTATACAATCATATTTAAGTGATTTATATGGAAAGAAGTCGTAGTAAACCATTTTACTGGAAACTTAAAGAATATTTAGATAACAGAGATAAATAAAATTTATTTGAAAATAAAAATTGTCTTGAAAAGAAAGGCAGCTGTGAAAATGATTCCCTCACATATCTTGATTATAACTGTTCGTGTTTACAAATCACTAACTCAAAATACAAATGAGATTTAGTACCGTTTTTATCATTATAAATACAGAAATCAAAATGTTTGAGAGGAATAGGCGTTGATTCAGACATCATATACCTTAATCTAACATTAGAAATAATGTACCTTAATGTAACACTACACACACTTTCTATTCAGTTTCTGTTGGAGAGAGAACAACATTAGCATTTGAACATGCTTTTGACAACACCAATTCTGACAACGCACAAAAAGAAGTCATCAATAAAATGACTGAAATTTGTGAATCCTCAAAAGATTCTGTGAAGACATCAACTGCCAGACAGTTTACTGAGTTGGTCAAACTTATGAAGACTTTAGATGGTAATATCATGGATAAAGTACACAAGAAACTCCACGCCGGAAAAATCTGTCCAAAGAACCCCAAAATCAAGTGAGTATACAAAGAGTCTCATCCGTATATGACATTCTATACAATTATTGACTTCGTAGATAACTAACCAATATGTTATAATCTAAATCATGGTCGTCCAATACACGACAATAAAGAAAGATATTTTCAAGAGTTCAAGAATCGCACAAATATCCGATTTGCAAATTACCTAAAATTGGGTATACAAACGTTCAAATCAGTACAAACATCTAAACAATTTTCAAATAAAAATGATGTTATCAGTAAAATTATCGTTCAATCCAGAAAGCCCAAAAAAATCATCAAGTGAGGGAGCCCCGGGGTACAAATATCCGACTTACTTGTTATGCTACGAGATGTAACCCCTCCTTCTGTTGTGCAGGACCAATCAAATCTTAGGTATGGAAGTAAATGCAGTCTTCCCGTTTTTGAAAATGCCAACTCCTAACAAGCATTGCAACACATAATGTTCCGATCTTATTCAACATATCTTCTTGTGGCAATCAAGAAATCCGTACAAAAGGCTCACCGTTCACCTTAATGATCCATTGTGTGTTTACTCGTCATCAATATAGCTAAAATACTAATACGTGACGTCAAATAACAATCAATCTATCATAAGGAATTAAACTATAAAACATGTCTTACATTGGAATAACGCACTCTTAATAGTAACGTTAAATTTGTTCTGAAAAGTCAAGAAAGTACTTATTAAGTTCAATTAGAAAATAAACCCAAATCATCATATACGCTTTTTATAATTAAGCATAAGGTCTTAAATTGAGCTTACTGACTCCATGTTGTAACCATCAAATTACTATTGCATTATAATTAATATTCATTTTAAGGAAATTTTTCTTTGATGCCATTCCTATGGTGGGAACTAAAGCTTCACTAAGAATGATGACAAGTCTTATCAACGGAAATGAAGTAACTGGAGCTGAGGCTGATATGTGGATGACTAGTTTGGCATTCATCAAAAACCCAACTAAAGACATGCTGCTTGAACTCAAGGTAGATAACTCGCCAATTAAACCATTGCATATTACTATAACATACTTTTTCCTTTTGTACTTTTTCTTTTGGCCAATGTGTTGTCTGTTCTTCGATATACGCATTTTGATTGCCCCTTTGGTATCTTCAAACTCTTCTTATAGAACATAGTATAATTTATAAATTGAGATTACCAATTTACCACTTGCATGAATCATTTTAATATAGGTAAAATATACTCTATTACGTACATCGGCTGGGCGTGTTTAAGGGAAAATGTATTGTAGAGGTAAAGTAATATATTATGTAGGAAACCTAAGTACAATGATAAAGATTAAATACATGTGCTTGTTTACTTTCAGCCTTTGTTGACTAACACTCAGAACGGACAAGCCATGCTTGCAGTATCATCTCTGGTTAATACATACTGTAAAACATCACCATGTGCCAATGACCTTGATATGATTAACCTTGTGTCAAGTTTAGAGGATAAAATCAATGTTGGTTGCTTTGCTGACAAAAACAATATCAACAACGTACGTAAAGATATTGATTGGTTTCACATTTATGTAAATATATCTGCTTTAATGATTTCTTACACTATTTATTGGTTTGTCTTCTAATTAGTAACGTTAAACTTTCCAACAATGTTTTACTTAATTTCTGACATAAGTTAATATTATTCAACCCCTCATTTCAAATGTTCACTGTACATTCAGGCAAAATACTTAATATTGAAGTCTGTTGCTATATTTGTAGAATAATATCATTGTTGATTTTGTTTTCAGATTATCCGAGCACTTCGTGCCTTTGGTAATGCTGGATTCTCTAGCAGTGTACCCACTGTTAACAGTTGTCTAACAAGGAAAGAAAATCCAATAGAGGTCCGCCTTGCTGCAGCTCAATCATTTCGCAGAATGCCTTGTGATGCAAACGTAAGATAGCTTTCATTTTTATGCTTTGCGCATAACTTGATGCCAGTACAATTTTCAGAGAGATGTATTTTTAATTTCGTCAATTCTAAAATATTCTTCTCTGCTATTGTTCATCGGAAAAAAGTTACTATTTTTGCATTTTTTTACAGTGTTAAGGAAATAATGTTTGATCAAGAATACCTAAAAAAAATTGTATATATTTGTATTTTATAAATAATAAAAAAAAATACTTAACATATCTTTTATCTTGATGTACTTATGTTTCAGAGGAATGATTTGATGACAATATACACCAACCGTGATGAGGACTCTGAGCTCAGAATTGCAGCATACCTTGGACTAATGACATGCCCTTCAGCATCTATCCTAGACAAGATTAAGAACACACTAGAATCAGAAGAAGTCAATCAGGTTGGATCCTTTGTCTGGAGCCATCTGACAAATCTAATGGAAACATCAAGCCCTCTTAAACAAAACATCAAATCCATATTATCCAACAATATGTTGAAAAAAGAATTCAACTTGGAGAAAATGAAGTATTCAAGAAACTACGAAGCTTCTTTCTTTTTAGAGAAGATAAACACTGGTGCCGCCATTGACAGTAACCTTATTTGGTCTTCAAAATCCTTCCTACCACGATCAGCTATGACAAATCTAACCATCGACCTGTTTGGACATTCTGTCAACTTGTTTGAGATTGGCGGAAGAGTAGAGGGATTAGAATACTTCTTGGAATCTTATTTTGGACCTGAAGGATATTTCGGAAAATCAAAGGATGCCGTTAAACAATCCATCAAAGGAATTAGTAACAAGGCCATGGACAAGTTGAATGAAGAGGTTAGTATTTATGTCTGTTGAGTTTAAACATATAAAGCATTGGATGAAATGTTTTGAAGATTACAACTTCTAATAAATCATTAACACATAGTATATTTAATCAAGGAAATATTTTACAATAAATAATTTTAATATTTTCATTTTAAACATCTGAAGAATGTACAGGTCGATATGAAAATATTTCAATAAATTGTTAGGAAGATTTTCATAGATTTTGCTATCTATCACATCCATATTCATATAAAAAGAAAAAAAGTAAGCAATGGCATTAAATTACTATTTTCAGTTCGGAAGCCCTATGGAAGAATTAAAAGGAAGCATGTATATGAGAATATTTGGTAATGAATTACAATACATAAATTCTGATGATATCAAAACTCTTCTTGATGGAAAGAATTTTAATATTCTGGACTTTATCATCAACCTGTCCAAGGAGCAAGATTATTCATTTACACAGAGCTTCATGTTCCTAGAAACCAGTGTTGTCATACCAACAATTTCAGGTTTTCCTCTCAACATCAGTGTTGATGGAAGTGCCACCATTGATCTTCAGGCCTCTGGGAAAATGGACTTGAGACAATTCAGTTCTAACCCAAGATCACTTTCAATTGACGGAAAGATTAAACCAAGGTAAATTGTATTTCTATTCGCCTATCACTAATGCTACCAATATAATGGACAATTCGATTATAAACTTTCATTTTGTTTTTCCCATAAGTAATATAATCTATGAAGCTGAAACATGAACAACTTGATATATTTGTTTACTAAAGATGATTTGTTTTACATGAGAAGACATACAACATGTATAATGCTTACCATTCTTGTCTAGAAATTACAAAACTTGAAAAAAATCGGCTCAAAATTGTGATTGCAAAGAAAGTAAGGAATTGATGTTCATAGAAAGGCTTTAATTACTCAAAATATGTGAAACCTCTACAAATAAACCTAAATATTGACCTTTCAGTACTGCTGTGGAGGTTTCTAGCATGATGAGCATTGATGCTTTCGTCACCAAGGCTGGCATGAAGATGTTATCCACCCTTAATTCAGCAACGACTCTTGAAGGTCACATTGAACTAAAGAATGGACATGTGTTTAGTGCCCAGTGGAACACACCAGATAAAAAGATGGAAATTATTGGTGTAAAGTATGCATATATTGAAATCACTATTAAATTAATGATATTGTTTTCTGAATTAATGTAACATTTATGTTCTTTTCTTGGTGATTTTTCCCAATATTCAAATGATTTCTTTTGACTTGTATGATATGATTTGTTTTCCAAATTAAATTATACCTGACATGGGAGCTGTGTAGCACATTCATATAACATCTAAACCATCTTCACTTCCTGATAATGTAATAATTTCGTTGGATTTGTAGAACATCATTTTTCACTGTTCATCGAGACGAGACACGTGAACAAAAGATGGTCACATTGAATAGACAGACTAAGAAAGTGTGTACAGGAGACATACTTTCTCATATTGCTGGCTTAGAAGTGTGTGGTGAGATTTCCTACCCAAATGCATCACTGACAGCTGGTGCCCCATACTTTCCACTGACTGGACCACTATCTGCAGGAATAACACTGTACAAGCGAGACAGTCATAGCAGTTATAAGATGGAATACAAATTTGCTAAGGTATACTTGTAGAATAAAATTACCCTTTTCAAAAACTTTGCGTAAAGACAGAATTACAACATTACAATGTAATAACGTGACTGTGAAATGTAGAACAGCAATAAAATCGCTGCTCCTTTACTTTAATTTATGCATAAGTGTAATGTGGGATAGTCTGATGTAATTTCTTACTACTTAATGAACCGTTTATAATATTGAGTACTTTAACCTCTCTGTCTAGAGTTTTCTAACCTCTCTGTCTGGAGTATGCTAACACCCCACTCTGCCTCTAGAAAATACTAATCTCTCTCTCTCTCTCTCTCTCTCTCTCTCTCTCTCTGGGGTGTTATAACCTCCCTGCCTGGTGTTTACTAACATTCATGGCTGGAGTATTCTAGCTTCGCTCTCTCTCCCCATCTCTCCCTGGATTATTATAACCCACTCTTACTGGATCATTCTAACCTCTTTGTCTGGAGTTTACTAACCTTTCTCACTGGGGTATTCTAGCCCCCTCCCACCCCCAGTCACAATATAAAACACATTTTTATATCTACATGGATAACATATATTGCTTTGTATGTTGCATTGTGAATATATATAATGCATCCATGTATAATGTATACTTTGCTTACAGACAAGGACAGCATTGATTGCAAATGTCGCTTTCAACACACCCGGATCAAAGGTGGACAGAGAAATGAAAATTGCTTTCAATCTTAACAAGAAAAACAAGAATATTGAGATGATGATGCTATCACCCTGGAAAAAAGCCATCGTTAACGGTTAGTACCATCATGATAATATACGTCTTTAAACCATAACCTTTAGAATTGTCTATTCACCTGACAAAGATTCTGTCTGCAGTAAAAGAGGGACAACAGAAATATTGTGAAACTGTTTACTAGGCGTAGTGGCATAAATCACATGTGGATTTTGAAAAACTCTAAAGATCTTTTATATAGCCTTTAATCAAGATCTTTCTCTAAGGTATCCTCCATCAAAACTTTTGATTTTTCAACTCTATATACCACCCTACCGCATGACAAATTAAAAACCCGCTTAAAAGGAACAATTTACAAAGCTTTCAGTCATAGAAACTATGGCTCAAAATTTGTTGTGTTAGGCTACAATTCCACATATTTTTCAAACAAAATTCAAAAAGGTAAGACATGCTACTCCGAGGAACAAGTGATCAGTATGTTAGAGTTCCTCATCGATAACATATTTGTCTCCTTTGGAGGGACAGTTTCAGCAGGTCGTTGGCATACCAATGGGTACGAATTGTGCCCCTCTTCTAGCCGATTTATTTTTATACTCATATGAGTCGGAGTTTCTTCAAAAGCTTGTAACAGATAAGAAGATTCATGAAGCTAGAGCCTTTAATTTCACATACAGGTATATTGATAACGTTTTATCTATCAATAATTCTAGATTTCCAGAATTTCTTCCATTGATATATCCTCCAGAGCTGGAAATTATAGAGACCACAGATACAGCTTCGTCCGCATCATTTTTGGATTTATACCTCGAATTTGACAAGTGGTCAACTCAGTTCTAAAATTTATGATAAACGGGCCGACTTCAATTTTAAAATCATAAATTTTCAAAATATGTGCAGCAATATACCAGCTTATCCTGCATATGGTGTTTACATCTCGCAATTGATTCGCTATGCAAGGGCCAGTAGCGATTATTCTGATTTCCTGAAACGTCATCTTTATCTGAGAAACAGGCTACTGGACCAGGGCTATAAAAAGATTCGCCTTACTCGATCTCTTTAAAAGCTTATATTCCGATACAAAGATTTTGTCGAAATATATTCTGTCTCTGCAGAGACAATGGTGAACGATGGATTTTCATCAAGTGAAAACGTATAAAGATAAGGAAGTCAACAAAAATATCAAAAATATTTTTTTTCAATGTTGACGTAAAAGTGTTTTTGACATTTACTTTCGTAGTTAAAATACTTCAGACGACTCGTGGTTGTTGAAGGAGATGGTTCACGATAGATGTTCCACCCTCCTCACCGAATGTAGTACTGCGTTGACTACTATTTTGTTCCAGTATTGTTATACATACTGTTATAGTGACAGCCGGAACCTTTGAACCGTAATGAAAGCGGGATGAATGGCGCCTTAAAATCTTATTCAACCCACTAGTTCTTTGGAAATGCCTGTACCAAGTCAGGGTCATTACGGTTGTTGACTGATTTTGTCTGTTTATATACTAATGAGTTTTGACTTTCCCTTTGGAAGATTGTTCAGAGTTCGGTAATTTTGTTATTACCCTTATTTAGATAGAGCAAAATATAAATTCGTCCCATTTAAACATAATTTTGGATAAACTTCGAATGAAGCAGAAATTAATTACAGCCCATGTTGAATGTTTTTATGATAAAAACGTAGATAACAACTATAGTGTGCACCACCTGTTTCTGCAATAACTTTCACCAGGTATGCTGAAATTCTAAATAAATGAAAGCCAAATAATTCTATAAAGTCTCCAGGAGCCAGAAAATCAAAGGGCCTAATCACGATAGCCAAAATCAGCTAAGGTCACCTATGCCCGGGGGAGGAGAACAAGAAAATCAAAGGGCCTAATCACGATAGCCAAAATCAGCTAAGGTCCCCTATACCCGGGAGAGGAGAACAAGAAAATCACAGGGCTTAATCACGATTGCCAAAATCAGCTAAGGTCACCTATGCCCGGGGGAGGAGAACAAGAAAATCAAAGGGCCTAATCACGATAGCCAAAATCAGCTAAGGTCACCTATTCCCGGGGGAGGAGAACAAGAAAATCAAAGGGCCTAATCACGATAGTCAAAATCAGCTAAGGTCACCTATGCCCGCGGGAGGAGAACAAGAAAATCAAAGGGCCTAATCACGATAGCCAAAATCAGCTAAGGTCACCTATGCCCGGGGGAGGAGAACAAGAAAATCAAAGGGCCTAATCACGATAGTCAAAATCAGCTATGGTCACCTATGCCCGGGGGAGGAGAACAAGAAAATGAAAGGGCCTAATCACGATAGCCACAATCAGCTAAGGTCACCTATTCCCGGGGGAGGAGAACAAGAAAATCAAAGGGCCTAATCACGATAGCCAAAATCAGCTAAGGTCACATATGCCCGGGGGAGGAGAACAAGAAAATGAAAGGGCCTAATCACGATAGCCACAATCAGCTAAGATCACTTATACCCGGGGGAGGAGAACAAGAAAATCAAAGGGCCTAATCACGATAGCCACAATCAGCTAAGGTCACCTATGCTCGGGGGAGGAGAACAAGAAAATCAAAGGGCCTAATCACGATAGTCACCTATGCCCGGTGGAGGAGAACCTTAGTTTTAATAATAATTACATGATTTAGGAACTGTAGCTTTAAAAATAAAATATGTATTACTACTTGTGACAGGAACTTCAGTTAAGGAAATGTGACTGTTAAATGTTAAATGTTATATTTATAGGAGCAATTGACACAAAAAAGAGAACAGTTAACGGAAAAGTACGTATTGATCAAACAGAATACTCAATGAAAGCAGCTTTAAAAAGTGATAAAAAATCGTCAACATGGACCCCTACTCTAGAAATAATCATACCCAATAAGGATAACATCAAGGTGGATGGAACCATACAATATATCGCTGGTAAAACTATGGATGCTGGAATAACTATCACTGGAATCTCTAAGGAGCCAGTCAATATGAGATGTAAGTAATCATTGTAAAAGTAGTCAGTCAGCATGATATGTAAGTAATCATTGTCAAAATAGTCAGTCAATATGAGATGTAAGCAATCATTGTAAAAGTGGTCAGTCAATATGAGATGTAAGTAATCATTGTAAAAGTAGTCGGTCAATATGAGATGTAAGTAATCATTGTAAAAATAGTCAGTCAATATGAGATGTAAGTAATCATTGTAAAAGTGGTCAGTCAATATGAGATGTAAGTAATCATTGTAAAAGTAGTCAGCCAATATGAGATGTAAGTACTCATTGTAAAATTAATCAGCCAATATGAGATGCATGTAATCATTGTAAAAGTAGTCAGTCAATATGAGATGTAAGTAATCAAGTAATCATTGTAAGATTAGTCAGTCAATATGAGATGTATGTAATCATTGTAAAAGTAGTCAGTCAATATGAGATGTAAGTAATCAAGTAATCATTGTAAGAGTAGTCAGTCAATATAAGATGTAAGTAATCAAGTAATCATTGTAAGAGCAGTCAGTCAATATGAAATGTAGGTAGTCATTGTAAGAGTAGTCATTCAATATGAATTGTATATAATATTTGCAAGTGTATTTAGTAATCTGGATGAAAGATCTTACCTATATATAAACATAATTTGTTAGTAACTTTTCATGTTTTAATTAATTAAAATCAGTAAATACGGAACAGAATATTTCAGGTGTCAGTAGACGTATATATATATATATGTGTGTGTGTGTGTATCAGAATCAGGAAAAGTGATCTATACTTTAATTTAATAAGAAATGACCAGTTACTTTAGTTGTAATTTACATTTACTATGGTTGGTAGGACAAATATAAGTGTCAATTAAAAAAATGTTTTTAGACATCTATATTTTATAAAACTTGTTTTATTTTATGACATTACAGTGACTATGCATAGTAAGAAGGTCATCAAATCCATAAAAGGAAGTATTGTGATGAACAAGAAAGAAGAATATAGCTTTGAGACCAGATTGCAAACCATGGTAACAAAGAAATCTAGGAAATACAGTCCATTTGTGTCCATCAGAACTCCAGCCAAAGTGATGGTAGGACTCGGTGGCTCCATTGAGATTAAATTCAAGAAAGCTATCAATGTAGATCTGACTTTATCTGGACTGACACGTGCCCCTATGAAATATTTGAGTAAGTTCATAGATTGCATTATTGTTTTATTGTTGTTATATATTCCTATTTGTTTGTATTCAAGAATGTATTTATGTGTAAATCAAGAATGTGCATGCTCTCTTTGTAATTTGATTGTTACCTTATTATTATAGTCAATAAACACGTTCCCAGAATTCCTCAAACAGTATTGAAATACAACCCTATTTTAATATATACTTGCAGTTCAGCTGAGAGACACAGGAAACGCCAAGCAATCACGTTACCAGGCAAAGATGAATATTCAAACACCACTTTTGACAACAAAAGGACGTTCCAACCTCATGATAAGATCTACATCTGTTGTAACTAGAACATCCATTGATTACATAATACCACGTGTCTCACGTGACAAGATCACGATGAATACCAAAGTCATAATGAGGAAAAAGAAGAAAGCAACATCAATTAAGGCCAATGGGTAAGGTTTTAAGTTCACCAAATTGTATACTGATATAACTATTACAAGCGTCATCAACCTAAACGGATGACATGAAGAAAAACAACATTGTGGCTGTCAGTTTGCTTTATAATAAGATATTGAGATCATTACTTGACCCTTCTTTAATAATCAGTCTAATGGCCTCATACATGTAACGAAAACCATGTAATGGTCGATAATAGAATCTTCAATGACAATACTAAATGCTCCTCTGTCAAACAATAAGCTGCTACACACATAAATTGCAATGTCAGAATCCAATGGGAATATAGATGGTGACTTTGGAAAGGTATACAAATGTAGAATGTACAATTGCAGGTCCATTGTGTATTCATATGAAATAAAGAACAACAATAAAGGGTTTATTTTTAAAGTTTTGTTTCTTACCTTTAAGATGATTCTTTCTCTCTCATTAATTTATTACATGTCTTTACGCTCTTAGTTCCGTGTTGTGATGTCCGCCACGATTTCGGCATAAAATAAATGTTCGGCTCGTCTTATCCTCCAATTTTTTTGTAGGAGGGCTTTTCTTACTTATGTTATTTGTGTTTGTTTACGCATAGTGGTGTCATATACGTCTTGCTTACTTAAGTAACATGGCGGGTGTCTTAAGAGGCAGGAACTGCATACCATTCTCGAACACATGGGATCACCATTGGTTACTAGTGTGGTCCGTATTGCTCACCTTTGGAGTTTTCTGTTGTGTTTGTCTTCGTTGTGTGTCTTGTGTACCCAATGTTACCAGTGTCTATGTATTGTCCATTCCGTTTTCTTTAACGTTTATTTAATATCCATGTTTGTTCTATGTATGTCATCAATGCACTTTTATTATTCAGTGTTCTTAACTTCAAAAAGAATCCTCATCTTAACCTAAATCTTGGAGGAGACTTCCTGACCAATGCCAAACTAACAAAGACAAACATCAATGCTCAGTATGGTGCAAACAAGAAAGATCTCAACAAAAAAATATCTCTGTCATCAGTCGTCAAGCATCAACTAGCATGGAGGGCCAGTGCTGTTAGTGTAAACGGTCAACTAAAACACCCAGAGTCGGTAAGTTTACTGCTAAATTATAATTATTGTATTGAATTTAGATTTAATGTTAAATGTGACATTTTATTTTTGTGTCACCTTAAATATTACACACAACTCACAATATGTTTAAAATATTAGAAAATGGTACATTAAACATAAAAGTGTAAACACACAATAGGGGTAACCAGAAGCCGTAAAGCGAAGACGTACAGAAAATACATTAGCCAAAATAGTGGGTGAATTATTGTTGCTTTACGCCAGGTGAATACTTTTTCAGCTATAGCATGGCAAAATTTTGATGAGACATTGTTTGCTGTGTAGTGCTAGCTCACTGAAAAAACAGTCCGAAGGTAGACATGTTACTCCACTCGGAAGCCGCATAATCCGGATTCCGAATCAAACAGTCTTTGATGTTAATTCTTTATGATGTGTGCTTAGCGAAGAAGTGGCATATGCCAATTTTATAATCTTCGTTTCACACGACCAAGTCTCGAAGTTACGATCTACTGAACTCGCAGCGAGCATGCTAACCATTGCATCAGCTATCCGGTTCAATGGCCAAATGAAAGAAGACACAAATGTAAACAATGGTCCACAAAACGCTATACAGAAGACTAACGATTGAGTAAGAAAAATATCTTCTTTGTCTAAATTATATGTATATGGATTTTGAAGCACTGACCTTGTTTCATCGAACAATTTTTGTTATGCATCTTATTTTAAGCTTGTTGTAAAACCTACTTGTCACACTAACCTCTGTAATATGTTTACAGGGAACCGACATAAAAGTTAAAGGAAGCCACACACACAACAAAAAGTCTTTGGATACCAGTGTTACAATGTCTGTCGGTACAAAACACACTTTTGCTACCTCAGTCTTCCTCAAGGACAAATCTAGGAAGCTGAAATCCGTTTCTGGTGGAGCCTCCTTCTCTTGGAACGATAAAGATTTCTCCCTTTCCAATGTTTTCATCCAACAAAACAAACAAAAGTATTCCAATGACATAATTGCCAAAATTGGAAAACAGAAGGCCACCTTATCGTCACAAATTAAGCGAATGTCAGCCATGGAATATGAAATGACCAATGACATCACATTACCAGGAAGAAAGCCATATAAACTAGCCGGTCAGCTTAACAGGAATCCACGTGACATTAGATTGGGAGCACAGATTGGTAAGAACTATGCAGTAGCCTTTACTTCCCAATATAAACCAAAATCCTTGATCAGCATTTCCAGTGATCTAAAGATAGCAACAAGACATATCACAGTTAACATTGAGGGCCAGAAGAACCATCCAAAATACGCAGGAAAATTCAACTGCAAATGGGATGCTGATAAAGATGCATCAAAGAAAATCACACTTGAGGGTGAGGTTACCTACCGAACTCCCATGGACATGAGCGCAAAATTTATAACTGAAAATCCTTTGAAGAATATTCAAATGAACTACAACCATAAAGTGGAAAAAAGCACACAGTCACACTTTGACTTGTTCGTAGCAGGAAAACAGCAAATCGTCCTCGATGTTGAACTTGATAACAAAGATTCTGTTAAAACTGGGTCAATGCGATTGAAAACACCTTTAAAAGATTTTAGCTTAGTACAACTAAACTATGACCTTTCATCTAACAAGAAAGAATACAAAACCAATATTGATTTGTCATGGGGCAAATCTACCAAGATCGCAGTGTTAGTCAATGTTGACAAGCCCATTTCTATTAATAACTTCCATGGAACTGTTATGGTCAAGACTCCATTCAAAGGATACAAATCCTCATCAATGGAGATTAATCATGAATCTACTGACAAAGTAAGATCTATGTTAAAGACGGAATGGAACAAAGATAAAATGCAGGTAGACTTAGAGTATACAAATAAAGGAAAAGGAGATGAATCGGATGTTGCAGCTGTTATCAGTGTCAAGTCATCAATTCCAGACCTGAGGACTGCATCATTTAATATCAACCATAAATCATCAGGTGGCAGAAAATACCAGAACGCCATGGTATTGGAATATAACGGTAACACCTATAGGTATGAGGGACAAGTAGATCACAGACCTAATGCCAAAGGCCTAAAGAATAGTGGAAAATTGGTTTTGTATGTACCAACCATGAGATATGTTTCTGATTGGGATTACAGTCGCACCAATGATGAAATTGATGCAGTCGTCCATTCTAAGTTAAACGACAAGGTATACAAGGTTGAATTAAATGGAAGACAAGCAATGTCATTAAGACAAGGAGGAATGTCACTTACTCTCAAAATCAAATCTCCAATGTGGAATGACCTCCAGGTGATTTTAAACCATCAACACAGGCCATCATTGATTGACAGCACTTTTACCGTTTCAAATAATGGTAACATATTGACTTCCATCTTGGTAAATTACAACAAAGAAGACGGTAAAATATCTGCCAAACAGTCCTTCAAAATGGCTGATACATCACTCGAGATGGCATCCACAATGGATTATCAACGTTTCCCAATGTCCACCCACGTAAACATGAAGCATAATGATGAAGAAATTGATATTACTGGTACATACGATCGTAGACAAAACAGTCAAAATGGAAAACTGAAAATAAAATCACCATTCAGCAAAAATATTATACTTAGTGTGGATCAAGCAAATGATGGAGAACTGACAACATCTTCATCAATCCAATACGGAAAGAAGGAAGTAATAGCAGTGGAAAACAGATTTAGATGGGATAACACTAAAATGGTCAAGACGTCAATTGTACTGCCATTAGAAGCCGTCAGAAAGTTGGAATATTCCCTTCTTGTTAGTGGAGGTATATCAACATTTAAGGCAATGACCAGTATAGAAGCAAAACCACTGATGAATAAGATTCAGTTGTCATCTGAATGGAACTCCGTAAATGGACTGAATGGAAAAATTCGACTAGAGACACCATTTGAACAGGTACCTTATAGTCAGATAACACTAGTCAGCAAACCATCATCTAGAATGACTTCATCTGAACTTAATATTGAGTATCTACCCACTCAAAAAATTAATTTGAAGACAAGTCACAAGGTACAGAGCAACCGTCTCCAAGGTAGTTTTGAACTCTCAACTCCTTTTAGAGGGATGAGGACTATGTCCGGATCAATGGAGCATTCGACCACCAAGACAGGATTCAAATCACTTGTAAAATACACCTGCCCTAAAGGTACAAAGTACTCAGCGGATGCCAGTTATCAGCATGGTGTTAGAAAGGAGGGATCAATCAACATAAAATGGGACCAGAACAAGATGCATGCTAGTGCTACAGCTGATATGACATCAGGGTACCCAGCTGGTCTCCTGAAGCTGTCAACACCATTTAGTAAAGATATTGTAGTAGATTTTAAACAAAATAAGGTCGATGCAGTCCTTGTTACATCTGGCTTTGTTAAATATTCCTCTGGAAAAGAGATATCTATTGAAAACCGACTCCGTTTTGACGACGCCTTTGTATTTACAACATCCATTGCAACACCATTTGACTCTGTGAAGAAGATAAACTCTGTAATAGAAGCTAAAGGAAATATGAAGTCATTTTCATTCTTAAGCAGCGTTGACGTTGAACCTGTAACAAAGAAACTTCTGATATCTGGTGCATTAAATACATATGGTGGAATAGACGGAAATTTCAGAATAGAAACTCCATTTGAAGCCATGCCATACAGTCAGATGACAATTTCAAGCAAACAAACCGGGGATTCCACAAAGACTATTGCTAATATTGAGTACCTCCCATCTAAGTATATAACTGTCAAATTCAACCATGTATTACATCTAGAGAATATAGACGCCACATTGGAAGTACAAACTCCATTTAAGATCGTCCGTCATGCTTCCGCCTCTCTAAAACTAAAGCATAATGACAATGGTATTTCATCACATGCAGGATTTGAATATCCCAAAGGAAAGGTTTACTCTATTGACTCCTCCTTTAATAATGATGCAAAGAAAGAAGGATCTGTCACAGTTGTAAGTCCATATAATAAACCAATAAGTATGTCATTCCGTCACCAGGGCAAATATCCTTCATTGGAAACTCATGGGGAACTTCAGTATCAAGGAAACAAGAAACACGTCGTAGATTTCACCTTCAACAACAAGGCAAACTTTAAGACATCTATGTCTTACAAGAGTCCATATTCAGACAAAAAATCTTTAGAAGTAGGCCATAAAGGAAGCAAAAAGCAGTTTAACTCGTTCATTAAAGCACAGTTCAAAAAAGGACAAACACATCAAATGGAAGTTGTATTTAAAAATCTAGCCAAGATGCAGGGATCATTGACAATGAAATCCCCACTTATTGATGATCTTAAAGCTTCATTCCATCATATAGGATCCTTTAAGAATTTGAAATCTCACATTGAATACACCTATGGCAAAATGAAGCCAGCATCCGCTGATCTTGCATTAATTACCGGAAAACGTGTCCAGGGCTCAGTGAAGTTATCATCCCCTTTCTTTAATGACGTCACAATGACAGTCAAACACAAAGGAAAACTCACCAGTTTCCGTAACAAAGTTAACATAATCTACGGCAAGAAGCAGAAAATTAGCACAGACTTCAACTTCCGTTTAGCTAAAGTCATGAAAGCCACCTTTATATTCGTTTCTCCATTCAAAGGTTATAAGAAAGTCGCAGCCAACATAAAACACGAGGGAACATGGAAAAACTTTAAGTGTGATGCAAATATAAAGAGAGGAAAAGAAATCATCAAAGCAAACATGAAAACTTCCATTGGATCCAAATTTAATTGGCAAGCTTCCATCGAAACACCAATTGTAGGATGGAAAAGAATGAATGCTGCCGTTTCACACGAAGGTAGATTGACAAACTTTAAATGCCATGCTGAGATTGCACGAGGAAAACAGAACATGCTTTCTGGAGACATCAAATTTTCAATTAAACCAACAATAGATATCATGGTTGCAGCACAAACACCTTTTAACGGATACAAAAATGTTAAGGCATCTGTATCCCACCAAGCAACAGATACGAAGATCAAATCACATGCCGAAATTACTTATTTCAAAAAGGACACCATCTCAGCTGATTTCCTGATAAATAAGCCAACTAAAAGTGCAGATGTTACTATCACAACACCATTTAAAGGATACGAAAAGTTGAGTGGTTCGTTCTCTCACACAGGCTCGCTGTCTGACTTTAAAACTAAAATGAATCTTGCCACAAGTAAGAATAACAAAATAACAGCCGAAGCTAAGTTTAAGTCAGAAGGAGGTATGTCAGCTGAAATTGAAGTTAAAACACCTTTCACTGACTACCAAACTACAGACCTGTCTATCACACACAGTGGAAGCTTCAACAACTTCCATTCAAGGGCTACTCTTATGTTCAACAAGAAGAGAAGTTTTGCTGATATCACATTCAACTCTCTAAGTGGTGTAGAAGGACAATTTGTACTACAATCTCCTTATACAGACACACTAAAGGCTAATATCTTATATAAAAATGAAGGAAAGATGAAATCTACTGCCAGCATATCTTATGGGAAACAAACCATTCTAGATGCAAATATACTTTTTAAGCATAAAGGCACAACTTTTGGAACGATGTCTGTAAAAGCATTAGGTGCTCCAAAAATGGAGGCTTCCATAGAACACGAAGGAACCATGTTCAACAATAAAGCAAAATTACAGGTTTCGTATGGAAAAAAGATGGTAGTTGTAGATGCACAAATGGACAGTAAATCTGATGTTTCTGGGAAGGTAATGATTTCTACTCCATTTAAATCAGCAAGATCAATGTACGCCATATATTCAAAGACTGGACTAATGAAAAATATGAATATTCATTTTGAAACAGGAATAGACCAACAAAAGATAACAGTTGACGCCACACATTCTGCAGATGATATCATGAAGTCAACCTTGTCCATCAGAACACCATTTACATCACTCCGAGATGCTGACATGTCTACAAGATATTCTGGTGTGTTGACAAATTTTGACAGTCACGGAGAAGTAACTATCAATGGTAAAATGGCTGAAGTAGATTTAACAGTTATCACCAATGATCGCATTGATATACGAGGATCCATGAAAACACCATTCACAGAGGATATTATCCTTAAAGTAATCCACGATGGAACCAAGGATAATTTTAAATCAAGTTCCGAAATTTCGTACGGCTACAAAAAAGTATCTGGTCAGTTAACAACAGATTTTACAAATGGAATACAACTCGATGCTGCAATTCAAACTCCATTCACGGATGATATCGTTTTCGCTACATCTACCAATAACGACTTCGGAAATCTCCGATCACTTTCTCAGTTATCATACAAAGGAGCAAAGCAACACGAATTAGAAGTCATATTATCTGTACTCCAAGAATCCAACTATGTCAAATCGTCAGCACAAGCTGTATACAATGGCAAGGCAGTTTCCGGAAAATTTGATTTTGATGGAGATATTACTAATTTTAAATCTAAACTACACACTAGATATAACAACAAGAAAGTGATTGCAGAACTTCAGTTTGATTCAAGTAAAAATCTGGAAGGGCGATTTAGTCTGAAAACACCAGTAACTTCTGACTTCCTCATCTCCTTCAACCATGAAGGGTCAATGACAGTGTTCAGATCAAAAGCTAAATTAGAATACGGAAAACAAAGTCATGAAATCGACATATCATTCAGCCATGCTGGATCATTTAGGAAATTTAGTACTAATGGAGAAATCAATTATAATGGCAAAGTAGTATCAACCGACATTACATTTGATGCAACCAAGGACATAGAAGGAAAGATAACATTGCGAACACCAATATCTGATGACATGATTGTTCACTTCTCTAACGAAGGTGGTTACACCAACTTTAAAACCTGCTTGAAAATAACATACAGTGGATCTCTCCAACATGATGCTAGTCTTAAAGTTGATTATGCTGGATCAATGATGAAATTTTCGACCAAAGGATCATTTTCTTATAATGGCAAGGTAGTATCAACCGACATCACATTCGACGCCACCAAGGACATTGAAGGAAAGGCTTCATTGAAAACACCAATAACTGAGGATATAATTGTCGCCTTCTCTCATGAAGGTCAATCCAAAAATTTTAAGACATGCCTAAAAATCACCTATAGTGGATCTTTGCAGCATGATGCTAGTATCAGTTTTAAGCGCTCTGGATCAATCAAAAAATTTAAGACCAAAGTCAATGCCATGTATAATGGAAAAGAATGTTCCTCTGAAGTTAAATTTAACATGAAATCGGGCGTCAGTGCAGACATAATTTTGCAGACACCATGGATGGACGATATAACAGTTTCATTTTTACATCAAGGACAACCTTTATCGTTCACATCAAAACTGGAAATTGGCTACAGTGGGTCTATTAAACATGATATCCAATTAGTCTTTAACTTCAACATGCAAGGAAATAACATTCAAACACTGATTGAAGGAAGATACAATGATCAAACAGTGTCATCTGTATTGTCTGCTGACATGTCTTCTGGGTTTGACGGCAATGTAATAGTTAAAACACCATGGACTGACGATATGGTTGTAACAGTTAAATATAACGGAGAACCAACAGATTTCAATGCTCAACTTCAAATTGATTATAGTGGATCAAGGCAGCATGAAATATTAGCAAGACATAATACATTTGGAGACTTCAAGAAATTTTCAACGTCCGCATCTGCATCTTACAACGGCAAAGAAATATCCTTGGACGGTTCCTACGACTCGACAGACAACAACGCAGTTCAGATGACATTGAAATCACCGTTTACAAAAGATATCAATGCAAGATTGTCTTTAGATGGAACACCAAAAAGATTAAGTTCCGACGTAGATCTGACATATGGCGACATGATGCATAAAATGACTGCCAAATACGACATTATCAAAAGAAATTCAAAATACGGTATCAAGATCGATATGTCATGCAATAAAAAAAGAATAACAACTGAAGCTATGGTTGATCTTAAAGATGATTACCAAATGAAATTTAGTTTGGTATCACCATTCACTGATGATATTGAAATGACATCAACATTCCAAGTAACTTCTGACGTCCTTAGAGGTTCTACAGAGATCAAAGTAGCAGGAAGCATTGTACATGACAGTAGTATTAGTGTCACCAGGAGAATATCACAAAATCAGTATTCTATAATCATAAACACAGAATACAATTCAAAGAACATAAACAGCGAAATGTCACTTGTCACTTATAATGGAATCGATGCTAAAATGACAATTGAAACCCCATTTGCAGGATTCGAACAAATGTCTGCCAATTTCTTGTATGAAATGAACCGTAAAACTGGCACAGTACAATTCAACAGTAAAATTGGATCAGAGAGCGTGGAACTCAATGTAATGCTAGACAAAGTGTCTCCATTTTCAGCTAAGATAAATTTGAAAACACCTATAGATGGATATACAGACATGGCTTTTAATATTAACTTCAATAACAATCCTATAAACTTCCGTCTTTCATCTGATCTTTCAACAGAGAACAGAAACATGTTCGACTTAACAATTGAACACGAGATGAGCTCCAGTGTAATTCATGGTAGCGTTGAAATGAAGACTGCCATATTGGAGGATATTAACATGAAATATGATTTTTCTGGAAGTTGGAGCAAATCGTCATCCTCTATTAGTGCCTCAATCGGAAGTGACAATTACTTCACTTCTAACACCGTTACCAGTGTAACAGAACGACGATTAGCGGAAATCAGATCGACTCTTGATGTCAATATCGCCGGAATAACAAAAAATGCTGAAATAGGGCTGATGGCAAAGAGAAGTTTCAACGACTTCAATATCAAATTGAATGGAAAAGTTGATAATGATGAAATTGCTTTAGAAACATCGTACAAAAGCCATCCTTCATATGAGATAATGATGAAAATTGAAACACCCTTCGAATCTGCCAGATCTTTATCTGCTGTCCTGAAGCATACTGGAAAGACTAACTATATGACAACATCTGCTGCATTATCACTTTCACCAGAAAATATTTATGAAATGAACATAAACCTCTTAAATAAGAATTTCAAGAAAGTTGATATCAAGGCAGAACTGAAAACTCCAATTAAAGGTCATGAATTGATGAGGTGGATATATAAACACCAAGTTGACAAGACTTTCTCCTTATTCACAGACTACACATGTTCCACTGGTGTTCAAATCATCGGCGAAATTAAAGTTTCTGCTAAGTCGTTTAATATTGATATTAAAACACCATTTCAACAATTTAAAGCTTTGTCTTTAAAAGGAAAACTGGAGAAACAGAACATGATTTACGATCTTGATACCGTCTTGAAATTGAACAAGAAAGCTGTAAAGTTATCTGGCCTGGTGGATTTACAAAGCAGTCCAATGACAACTAGAATTCAGCTAAAAACACCTTTCCAGGGATTTGAATCATCTGAGATCAGTATGTCATGCACTGGAGACATCAAAGACCTCCGTGCTTCACTTGATGTTGTCACTCCTTTGATGAAACCAATCAATTCTGAGGTCCACCTGCGATACATTTCTCCCATCGATATGGAAGGGACTGCAATCCTTGCAACTGGAATAGAAAATTTTGAACATCTTCGGTTGTCCATAGTAAACCAGAAGCAAGGAAATGAATATCAAACCCACTTGGAAACTGCATGGAAGAAGGATGCCATGATTTCCGTAGATGTTTCATGTGATGTATCCGACATGTTCAACGGAAAGCAAATGAAATCCTCACTCACTGTCACGACACCATTTAAAGTACTAAGAACAATGACACTTAACGTTGGAAACAAATATTCCGCCGATAGCTACATGCAGTCAGTCTTTGTAGAACATAATGGCAACCGACTCTTGGACATCGACACGTCATACAGCAACACAGACCAACACACAGTGTCCATAGTAACACGACACCCTCGACCAATGAATTTCCGTATTGGTGGTCACAAAGATTCTTCGAAAATGAACACAGACATCAGTTTCAACTGGAATACCAACACGGCAGATAGCAATGTAAATATGGAGGCATATTATGGTCACAGTGAGAACAAATGTAACTTACTATTGAAATTTGTTCATCCATCCAAGACAGCAGAAGTAAGAGGCGAACTAGAACGTTCTAACAATCATGACTTGGTCTCATTTGATCTCTCTATCAATGATGAGAACGTCTTCGGGTACAATTATGACTGTAAACATAGCGCAGACAATAGAGATAGTAGCATGAAAGTTCGTCTACCAAGTAGATCTATTATGGTGACCAATCAAGTTCAGAATCGTCTTGGATCTAAGATGGTGGTGGGATCTTTCTATTGGGATGCTGATCGAGATGAAACAAAGAAAATCTCAATGAGAGGCGATATAACTCCAAGCAATAATGGTCTTGATGCCAATATCGTTCTTGAGATGCCAAGCATAGGACAGGTACGTTTGTATTTTCATGTACAGTGAAACCTGTCAAACTTTTTTTTGTCCTAAATAGACAGTTGTTCGGCTTACATGAATTAGATTTAGATATTGATACTAAATTCGCAGTGACAATTACATATATAGATGGTGTTTGGTGTAGTCGAAACCTAATATGTACGTAGTGTCGACCTTAATGCTGTTTCCAGTAATTGGCAATTTAATTCAACCCTCGGGCATATGTGACCTTACCTGATTGTGGCTATCCTGTTTAGGTCCTTTGCTTTTATTGCTCCCAAATTTGGGTTTCCAATCTTCGATTTTAAGACTACCTGATAAGGGTTATCCCAAAAACCCGTCGTGCACACTGAATTTGATACCTACTTTTTTTTTATTAATGCAATAAAGAAATATTTTCGCGGGGTGATTTTTTTTCAACTTTATTTCCCTTTTGATGACAAGCGCCAAAATAAAGATTACCAATATTGAAGTCAATATCAATTTATCCATAAATTTTGTGATTTTGAGTACTAATAAATGAGGTCAAATAAACGGTAACAGTATAAGGGTGGAATTCACAGAGGAAACACTGAAAACAATTACCTTATATCGACGCTTTTTCAGACAATTTGGCACATGTTTTGGACATTTTGCCATTGCAGGATAAACACTATATACGTATATTGGTAAATATAAAATTAATTTGCATTTGTTGCGAAACAGGATTTAAAAAAAGCTTGCTTTTTCTATCCGTTTCTAAAGCTCGTACAAATACATCTTATATTTTCCGACAATGTACGTATATTGTATATTTGTTAGACATAGTGTAATGTAAAACGTAATGTTATAACGACAATACAACCCTCCAAATAATTTGGTATACGTCTTTAATTCAAAAGTTCAATTTTACACTCTCGTTAATACCCCGCTACATGGTATTATATATTATCGCTTTCTGTGATGGCTAAATTTCTTAATCACTGATCTTATGGAAATTTATTTGTCAATTAAGAGGTAGTTCATAATAGACATACCAAGTTGTGAGATTTAACATGGTTTGGCAGGATATTAGTATATAAGACCAATTTATGACAGAAAAAAAGTTGTGTAAATTAAATTAATAGACATACCAAGTTGTGAGATTTAACATGGTTTGGCAGGATATTAGTATATAAGACCAATTTACGACAGAAACAAAGTTGGTAAATTAAATTGAATTGAATGTTATATTTCTTGTAGGACGTAAAACTTGACACTCAAGTTCAGTTCAATAAGGGAAGTGTAATATTTGATGGAAAAACAGAACTAAAATACTCACGGGATGCCATGAAGACTTTTGTTATTAGCTCTAGACTCGAGGACCTGTCGTCTGGTACTGACACAAACTACAGCTTTAATGTAGGAATCAAACATCCATATACAACAGTTGACGTAGAAATAACATCACATTTAGAGGCATCTGACAGTATTAAAATGGGGTCTGTTGATGTCAAATACCAAACCGTAGAGAAAGTCAGGAAGAATTTCAGACTAATGGGTGAAATTGACAACTTAAGGAAAACTTTGAAAGTGGAGGTCAGTACAGTTATCTTTAGTAAACTTTGATTGATTGAAATCAATTATGTGTTAAATAAAAAATTAGATATGTGACAGAATAAAATAAATGGTACAAAAGAAGTATACACTCAGATAAATTTATTAAATATTTAAATGTCGAATATAAACTTAAAATAGATTGACGACAGTACTTTCGAATTATAAAACTATTGTAATGTAAAAATCTATGCGTATTATTGGTTAAACCTGACTATTTATTTTCAATATATTATCAACCTAGACTAATTAAAATAAATGAGAATAGAATACCTAATTATCAATAAGCAGTTTTATGTTTATATTATAGTTTTCTCAAATTTCAGCTAGTCGCTGAATTGCTTTCCGTAACCAGATCCAAGAATAACCTTCTCACAACAAATAAAAATAATAATAGATAAATAAAAACGGTTTTGTTTATTTTCAGATTGCATCACCAATTAAATCAATCAATATACAAGGACATGTTCAAACAACTGCTCCCTACAAAATATTTATTAAGAACATGTATGATAACACCAAACCAATAAATGCTGAGCTGGTCATGGATCCTTCTGATGTAAGCCTTGATGTCAACATGAACTACGATATTGGTAAGAATATTATTAAATTGTATTACAGTTGCTATTTAATAAAGATCCTCCTTTTAAAGTGTTTACCTATTTAGATTTCCAAGTGCCAGTGTCTTGTAGACATTTTAAATGACATACGTGTATGTTTAAAACATATTGCTCTTAGATAGGCCTAACTCTGGAATTATTTTTGAAAATGCATTTAGCTCTACTTTTTGTTTTCTTTAGAATACGTGTAATACAATTTCTATGAATGTTTTCAGAAAATCCACAAAATGTTCTGCACGTGAATGCCAAATTTGCAGATGAAAGTGGACTCACAGCTGAAGTATTTAGAAATATGGGAAACAAAAGAATTTCTGATACTCTTATTAACTTACGACTGAAGACTTCCAGGATACTTCACTCTCGTGTACACTGGAACCCAGATCTCTTGAAAACAGTCAAGGTTTGTAAATAACGTAACCTACTGCCACCTTATTCTGAGTTAGCTCTGTTTCCAGAGACATATACTCTCAATGTTATGTGTGGTATTTTTTGTTTTTCATTTTATTTTTTAACATTATATATTATTTTTTAAATGCTAATGTTATTTTGGGAAGATAAAGATTGCAGGAAGATACGAAAGCTTCTCTGAGGAGAGGATATATATAGGCTAGTCCTGCTATCCAATCCTTTTCAGTACTTTTCTGAATAAAATATGTTCAAGTTAAATTAAAGCTTTAAACACCTCTATTTAAACATTTGAGAACTTGCTACTTTCTGCTACACATCCCTCTGTCTGTACATTATCTGTTAACATTATGTGTTCTTATTGCAGATTGCTGGTCTTAACAAAATCCGTAGATATGGAGATGGAATAAACAACGTATTTCAAACATCTTGGATTGCTGTAGAACAGGAAATACAATCAAAACACGGTCTTATTGTATCGTCCATATCGGAGGACATGAAGCCATACATCAACTTCCTGTCAGCTAGAATAACAGAACTGAGACGAATGAAACGTAACAATGATTACTACTTGAATGATATCGTTGAACACTTCCAATCAACACAGAATGTTATCAGGTTAGAAGTTATTTAAAAATGACAAAATGATATCTAATTTTGTTATCTTTTGGGAAAACCTTGTAATTCACTGGAGACCTTCCATTTGACTAGATTAATTAAGGACAATTGAGTTAATTATTATTGGAAGTGTCGGCACACACTCTTAACCAATGAAAATAGATAATGAGTAATAAACTATATTAGTCCTATATACATAAAATGAAAAACTCTGTCTTCCTATATACTTGTAGTAGTTAACTTTCTTTTATTTCAGAAATCAAATTAACAAGGTAGACAGTCGAATAAAGGATTTTACAAAAAACTTAGATATGGAACGTTTCAATGAGTTCATGAAGGAGGCATCGTTAATCATAGAGGTGTGTGCTAATTAGAAATGGTATTATGATTTAAAAGATAGAACTAATATGTTATACTTTAGAGTTTAAATATATTTCAGACTTGGTTGTTCGATATTTATAATCTATTTATAATATAGGACAAAGGTAAAACTCAAATCATAGTCAACAGTACACAAACATATGCACATTCTGATAGACAAAACAATATATATGGACCAATATTCGAGAAGGAAAAAAATCATCTGAATCATGTAAAGATTTTTTTTCAATTATCAATAAAGTAAATAAAGGACCATTCTATCTACTTCCAAATGTCCAGTCATATCATACAAAACAAAATTCCAAGAGTAATCTTATTTTATTTCAGATGATGGAATATATGTCCAGGATATATTTTGAAAAAGTTGTAGATATATTATCTACACACACCTCTAAGTTGTCAAAGACAATCGACCAAGTCTACACAAAATATGGCAAAAGTGTCACAGGTACAATATGCAATGAATATTAAAAAAAACCATTGTATAATATAATGAACCAAAATTAATTTCGATAACTATTTCTTCCTTTACATGAACCAGAACTATACTACGATAACTATTTCTTCCTTTACATGAACCGGAACTATATCACGATAGCTATGTCTTCATTTACATGAACCAGAATTATATTTCGATAGCTAATTCTTCACATGTATACATGAACCAGAGTTATATTACGATAACTAATTCTTCATTTACATGAATCAGTCGTTTATTTCGATAACTAATTCTTCACATGTATACATGAACCAGAATTATATTTCGATAGCTAATTTTTCACACATGTATACATGAACCAGAATTATATTTCGATAACTAGTTCTTTATATACATGAACCAGAACTGTATTTCGATAACTAATTCTTCATTACCATGAACCAGAATTATATTGCGATTGCCGGCGTCTTCATTTACATGTATCAGATAAATATTTCAATAAGACGAGTTTGAAGATACCAAAGGGGTAATCAGAAGCCGTAAATCTAAGATACCAAAGGGGTAATCAGAAGCCGTAAATCGAAATATGATAGAGAATACAATGGCCAAAGGAAAAGGGACAGAAAGTAAAACCATAAATTACAAAACACTACAGAGAATCTAAAGATTGAGCAACACGTACCTCACAAAAAAAAACCCACACTAGATACGTAAATAATAACATCTTAACTAAATATGACGATGATTTGCAAACATTCTATAACAAATGTTTGTGTAATTGTCAAATTTAAAAGCTAGAAATATCATTTTTGATCTTACGTTTTCCCATGTGTCTCGTCAATGACAAACGTGTATTCAGTCATCTTTATCTACTTTTAATGTATAGTAAATCAACTATCTAAATGTTCTATATTGTACATGCATGATTTTGTTTTCAGATTCCTTGAAATCTGTTTCCAGTAACAAAATTATAGAAGTCGTACGTTCCAGACTGCCAACAGTGCCACTAACTCAAATATCTGACAAATACAACACTGTTATGTACAACGCCAGAGAATCAATTAACAGTGGACTTATTAATACACTGCCAACACCTGTTTATCATATGGTATGACACCTATATAATTTACTATTGACACACTACCAACACCTGTTTATCATATGGTATGACACCTATATAATTTATTATTGACACACTGCCAACACCTGTTTATCATATGGTATGACACCTATATAATTTATTATTGACACACTGCCAACACATGTTTATCATATGGTATGACACATATATAGTTTACTATTGACACAATACCAACACCTGTTTATTATATGGTATGACACCTAAAAAGTATGTTATTGACACACTACTAACGCCTGTTTATTATATGGCATGACACCTATATAGTATATTATTGACACACTATCAACACCTGTTTATCATATGGTATGACACCTATATAGTATATTATTGACACACTATCAACACCTGTTTATTATATGGTATGACACCTAAAAAGTATATTATTGACACACTACCAACGCCTGTTTATTATATGGTATGACACCTATATAGTTTATTATTGACACACTATCAACACCTGTTTATTATATGGTATGACACCTAAAAGTATATTATTGACACACTACCAACACCTGTTTATCACATGGTATGATAGCTATAAAATATGTTTACTATTGACACACTTGGAGCATCTGTTTATCATATGTCACACATTTTTAATATTTTATAATAATTAATTAAAACATTGCTTTATTTCCAATTGCAGGCTTCATCAGCTTATAAATACTGGGAAATAGAAGAAAACATTAGATCAGTTTTCCAAAAATTTGTCAACTTTATCAAGAAAGACATTGAAGACCAATTTACCAATTTAAAAGACCTAATTACTGATGTTAAAAAGACAAAGATCACTGTTTATGACCCAAAGAAAGGTCACTTTGAAATGGATGTTTATTTACCTTTGGAGATGAAATCTTTGACAGAAGTCAAGCAAATTGTCAATCCACTAGATAGTCTTAAATCATTTATACCGGAATCAAATCCTTTACCATCTTTAAATGATGTCTGGTCTCACACAGTATTACCAGCATTTGGAGGTGAGTTGATTTAAATATTTCCGGCTATAATACTTTAATATGGACAACAGTTAGGAGGAGAGTTGATTTTAATACTCCTGGGGCACAAGCTTATTTTAACATCTCTACCCTTTTTGCAAAACAAATTATAATGAACAACACTAGAACTGATGTTATATCTATCTTTGTTCCAACTTTTCAATGTGGTTTGTGATTGAGTTGTCTTTCTTGGTTTGTAATATTATTTGTTTCCTATCATTTCAGCTCATGCATACATCAAGGGAGATCATTTTACCACATTTGATGGACAAGAATTTGACTTTAGCGGAAGATGTAGTTACATATTAGCACGTGATTTCGGGAAAGACAAATTCAGTATAATTCTGAATTACATGGGAAGACAGAAGAAGTTGATTGTGGTTGGAGCAACACAAAACGTCCAAGTGTATCCCAACGGAAAAGTAAGTGAAATGATTGACAATATAAGTGGTTACATCAACAATATCATTTTTTGTGCCTGTTTTCTGTGGGTGAGACAGGGGCAAAAACATCAAATGAAACGTTTAAAGATATCAAAGGGGTAATGAGAAGTCGTAAGACAAACACTACAGTGACCAAAGGAAAAAAGGACAAGAAGATGAACAATGATCTACAAAACACTACACAGAAAACACAAGTTTGAGCCACACAAACCCACAAAATTAGAGATGATTTAGGGAGCTCAACTAGTAGCATCCGTCGTGTTACTCTTGTTGAAAATAACATGATAAGTCACGAAAGAGGAAAGAAAGTTGGGATAGTGATTACAAAACAAACGGAACATATGTGTTTATATGAGACGCAGATATTCCGTAAGTTAACGTAACGCTTCACAGTAATACTTTCGAAATGGTGACTTAACCACTAATAATCCTTGGTTCAGTAGCGTCCGCGTTAGCAGCAACACCGGAAATCCTGATAAACCACAAGCTCTGGAATATCGTATCAACTGAGAGAGATATACTCCATATGATAGGAACCACAAGCTCTGGAATACCGTATCAACTGAGAGAGATATACTCCATATGATAGGAACCACAAGCTCTGGAATACTGGAATACCGTATCAACTGAGAGAGATATACTCCATATGATAGGAACCACAAGCCCTGGAATACCGTATCAACTGAGAGAGATATATTCAATATGATAGGAACAACAAGCTCTGGAATACCGTATCAACTGAGAGAGATATATTCAATATGATAGGAACCACAAGCTCTGGAATACCGTATCAACTGAGAGAGATATATATTCAATATGCACGCCCAGCTGGAATATTGCTACATATATTATATGGGAAGTTCACTATGGGAAATTGAAATAATCTATTTTAGTTTAGATTCTTTTTTAACCGGCCATCACTGTCAGTTTCTACGTGTAGGTCAATGTATGAAGCAGATCTAGCTGTATCTGTGGTATCCTTTATTTTAAGCTAGCTGGAATAAATGCGATCAACAGTCACCAAACTTGGAATTATTTAGTGAAAGAACATCTATATAGCGAACCTGAGATAAGATGTTATTTTTTATATGGAGCTGTATTTCAGTAAATAACAATTGCGAAATGCAAAACATGTCTAGATTTGTGTGGTTTCCCAAATGTCAAAAAAAAATTAAACACAAGTGGCTTGAAAATTAAAAAAAATGTTACATTTCTCTGGTCGACAATTTACTAGTAGCCCGCTTAGACAACACAAACTACACTGTTGGCAAATTTCAAGCAAAACAAAATATATCAAACAAAGAACGGCTGAAACCTTTGGAAATCTAGGTCATGGCTGCAGATCTGAAATTAGTAAATGGGAATCAAACACCCTCTCTTAATAAGTAGATCACAAAAATATACAAAAATAAACAATAAACAGAACCTGTACAGATTCATTTTACAACATAAATACCGCATAATTTCACACATATGACTGAATATTAATAACAATACAACAACAGTATTAGTGAATGTTTAAAATAGTTTAGATATAGGAAAACTAATTGTATCAAGAGATGATTTTGTCATGTTGTTTTTGATAGGTACGTGTTGATGGGGTAGTGACCAAACTGCCTTACGCATCAGATGAGATTACTGTTTCACAGTTTGGAGACAACATTTTTATTGATGGCCAGGGATTCAGTGTGAGAAACAACATCAAACGTGGTTCATACGACATTGAAGTCAGCCATTGGTTCCATGGAAGAACAGGTGGTCTTCTTGGTGTTCATGACAACGAAAGATTTGACGACATGATGACATCAGACAGGCAAATAACAAGTGATGCATATGCACTCGCCAACACGTGGCAGGTTCAAGACAAGTGTCGTTAAACAATGACATTTTACCGACTGAGATTATTTTTGTTAATTATTAATGATTGTTCTTTGGTTATTCTTTTTTTATGAATATTTTTTGTTTTAAAAGTTTGAATTGAAATAAATTCAAAGCAGCAAACTCATGGTTTTATCTTATCTATGACAATGGTAGTTATGCTTAAGCAAGAGCCAGTACAAAACAGGACACCACACAAAACTGAAACAATACAACATAGAAACCCAGAATAATACAACACACAAACTTGGCATGATCACGTGATTCAAATGGGTCAACATTAATGCTTGGATATTCATATCACGAGAATGCACTACAAAAACGAAATCGCTATAAGAAGATTTAATTGTTGAGTTATCACACTGATTAATTCTAATTTTATTTTCAATCCAACAACAATTATAAAGACGTAAGACATTTTATTTCACTAAAGCCCCCACATGGGGTATGTTAGTACAACATTCAGTATCTGTATCAATATGCGAAGATACCACTTGCTGGTTTTAACTCGACGGAAGAGAGAGCACCTATTGTCGGTGTTGGAGAGCTGTTTTGAAGCTCTCAACTGTCTTTGCATGCACTATCTCTTCGTCCAGCTGGTTCCAATGTATTACACTTTTGACGAACAAACAATAAAAGTGTGAATATAAATAAATTCGAACAACATGGTGCACAAAGATACAATAATAGTATATATAATGAATACTGATATGTGACAGGAAGTACAAATTAATAAGATGATTAAGCACACGTACATGTATTAAAAGGTTTTAATAACAATTGTGAAAAATTTGCTATACCAGTAAGTGTAAATAAATCTGATGAATTCATCAGTTCTTTAAACTTTAAAACATTTAGGTTATTACATATATTTCTAGGTAAAAATTTAGCTCTAGCATTGTTGAAAAAAGTATATTTGAATAAGTAATGAAACTCATCACCAAGTTCGTTAACATTACAGAGATTACAATGTCTTTTAGATCTATTAATATTTAAGAATCTGTCAGTTTCAATGGGTAAATTGTTACTAAGGCAACGGAATTTACATAAATATATTCTTAGATCAGATGGTAACACTGATAAATATTGCTCAAAACAGAAATTAGATTGGTCTATTCTATAATTAAGACATTTGGCAGAATTCATAACATTATTATTCCAGTTCTGTATAAACTTATCACTCAAACATTTCTTGACATTTTTACTAATAAAATATAATCGTAACAATTCTTTGATCATCCCACATCACATTTAATCCTCATTTATATAAAGTATTTTTTTTTATTTCTAACAACCATTTAGAATGATAGAAACCTCTTTTACTAAGCTGATACAATATAGAATATAAAGTATATGAACATTTTTCTCTTTTACCACACATGATACGTTGCCAGAAACCCACCATTCTAGCTTTAATAAGAATATTTAATGGTATCCTACCCAATTCCCTATAAATCATACAATAAGGAGTACTTTTTTTAACCTTCAAAACTGTTTTACAAAATTGCATATAAAAGTTTTCTATAATATTACAATTTTCAAAACCCCACACTCCTGCACCATATAACACAATGGGTACAACCATTGTATCAAATAGCTCTAATGGCATACCAGTTGGTAAATTGAACTTCCTAGCCTTTCATAAGACTATGAACATGGCCTTTCTCGCTTGTTGTACAAGATGTGCTTTCGCCTCATTAAAAGAACCTTTACATGAAAATATAATACCAAGATATTGAAAATGTGTAACAATATTTAGGCTTTCACCATTATATTTAAAGTTCATATCATTTGTGTTAAGTCTAGATCTTGAAAATATTACAAGTTTTGTCTCAGATATATTTACCTGCAGTTTCCAGGTTTGACAATATAAATACATAGCATTCAATGAGGCTTGTAGCTCTGCTGCCGACTCGGCTAAAATTACAGTATCATCTGCATACAGTAACAAATATAAACGAAAATATACAGCGACTTCATCAGTATTAAGAAGTGCTGCGGTACTCCTATCAACTAGACCATTATATGCATGCGACATAAATTCAACTAAGTCATTTAAGAAAATGGCAAACAATACAGGCGACAGATTTTAATAAAAACAACTTTTCTACATTATCACGAGTTATCTCTCTTTCGTCGTTTATAGATTGTACATTTTAATAAGAACGTTCAAAGTACAGATAATAAATTACCACACCGTCAGAACAGTTGAAAAATTTAACCGGAAATTGGTAGCAACAGAGGTAAAAATGGATACCCCTAACATACATTTACATGACCGCTCACTCTCATGACACGGTACAGGTACTCCAATCTAATACAAAGATTTTAAGAAGGAAAATATAGTCGGCTATACGAATACACGTGTACGAATACGAATCCCTCCGCATGCAGTCTTCAGTGATGGAAACTGGTGAAAATATGGGACCTAGACACACTTGACCAATGCTCGATAATTTTATATGGTTATCCTGGAAAATGCATGGTTTGTTCGGTAATCCTAATCCTATAGATTAGCGGCATAAATTGGATACCTTCTACGACCTACTATAGTATAATAGCGGCGTAAATTATTAAAGCAATTTTAAAGGTTGTAATACTTGTATATTGACAAAACACATGAAATAATATTGTTACACAATCAGTAAGACAAAATATGATATAATTGTATCAAATTATACAACATACAAGTCAGCGATGCAACACATAACTAGTGCATTGAACTTGTCATCATTCAGGTGGAAGTTCCTCCGTCGAAATTCTGAAAGAATAAGTATGTCTTTATTAATCGATGTGCTGCTAGCCATTTAAAGATGTTATCAGAATCTGCCATTGCGTTACCAAGGCCAGATAAAGAAACTTTACTATATTGTGCAGTATCGCCGCATCGGATGTAATTACAATGTTCAAATTTAGTTACCGTAGATGACACTGAACATTTCAGGTGTAAAATTATCTGCTTTATGAAAAAAAAATTGAGCAGACTATACTTAATGAAAATAATTGACATTTTATGATTTTATTTGTCACATTGAAAGAAACATACTTCTTTTTTTAATGAAGGTATTTTCCCTGTATCAGTGTTAGATTTACAGTAACATAATATACGGACAAACCAATTATTATTTGTCATATTAGAAAGAATACATATATAGCTGTGGGTATTATGTTTTTAATATTTTCCTACATCAGTGTTCAATTCAAAGGAACATAATACAGAGTAAAACCCGCCATTTTGAATAAACGTGAAACGGCGGGAAATATAAATTGTACTATTTTACCTCCTTTACAAAAGACTTTCTAATTCCGAACTCCCGTATTATATCGTGGCGGTCCGTTTTATTTGTGTAGAAAACTGGAGAACCCTAAGAAAAACACCGAACTGTCGCAAGTCACTGACAAACTTTATCACATAATGTTGTATCGAGTTCTCCTCGCATGAGCGGGGTTCCAACTCCCAACCTCAGTGGTGATAGGCACTGGTTGTACAGGTAGTTATAAATCCAACTATCATAGGATCACGACCACGACGGCCCCTACATCAGTCTTTTACAGCGCATTAAGATTATATTAGAACTTTATCTACACTCTATGTATTAGATTAACCAAAATTACAAATATAAACTGTTAGTGAACTGTCAGCAGATCCACTGTTTACATTATCATTAAGTCACTTACATTTGTAGGGTCTGTTCGTATATCACAACGTGTCATCTGATATCCATACACGATATTTCATTCATAATTGAAAGAACTCCAGAAATATCAATTAAACAATATCTTTAGCAAGTATGTTCATTAATTTGATGTAAAGACAATGAATATTTTATAAATAGGATTTCGCGAAAAAGCGGGGGTGGAAATTGTACTCATACATTAAAAATAAATATGTACTGTATTACTCACCAAGATTTCCATGTAAAAATTACGTCTTATACACGACTGGTGCCACCCATGAACCAGGATGTGTTGCCTATTGTATACTGCATGATCTGTTTTTATTTTATCTCCTTTTGATTCTATGTTCCACTTGTGTCTTTTCTTCAATGCGGATTGAGATATTTCCTCTAATTGGTATTTTACCTTTATAATCAAACATGTTCCATCATCAGTGACGTCATGTCTTGCATATTACGTTATTTATGTAGCATTGTAACTTTAATAGTATTTACTTATACATCACATCACACAACATGTACATTCTGTATGCATACCTTCAACCAATATTCCAGTTTTTTATGCATATTAGAAATGAAAGAATAGGTTCATAGAACACAGATGTCCTCATTCTAGCTAAAATAAGCACGGGCATACCTCGTCAACCATTGAAGGCATAATAATAGCTAAAATAAGCACGGGCATACCTCGTCAACCATTGAAGGCATAATAATAGCTAAAATAAGCACGGGCATACCTCGTCAACCATTGAAGGCATAATAATAGCTAAAATAAGCACGGGCATACCTCGTCAACCATTGAAGGCATAATAATAGCTAAAACGGAATTTGAATAATAGTTATTCCATTTAATGAATATAGATATATTTAACGAAATTTAAGGAATATAGAAATATTTAATGAAAGTAACGAT
>MJUT01016369.1:85176-111539 GCA_002080005.1 Gigantidas platifrons | reverse complement strand
TAACCTAAAGTGTTCAGCTGTTCCCATAATTTTCTCGGAGCGTTTTTGTTTTCTTCAATTTTATTTGCGACGTATTCTTCTTTAGCCTTTTTTACATTTCTTTGTACCAAATTTCGCAATTTACAGTAATCCAAATATAAATGTTTACTACCTGTTTTTTTATACGATATTAAATATTGATCTCGTTTTCTAATATTATCTAAAATTTCTGAAGTCATCCATGGTTCGGAATTCTGTTTAATTTTTATTTCTTTATATGGAGCTATTGAATTTAAAGTTGATTGAAATAATTTTCGAAAAATTTCCCATGCTTGATTTACGTTTCTGCATAGATAGAGTTCCGACCAGTCAGTTTGTTCAAGTTTTTCTATAAAGGTTTCTTGTGTATAATGTTTTAATGATCGTATACGTACAGTACTCTGCTTACCTGTGTGTTCTCTAGTTGTTTTTCTAGTGCAAAAAATGGCAAAATGGTCACTAATTCCAACTTCAATGACACCGGATTGGCAAATCTTTTCACTAGTATTACATAAAATATGGTCTATTAATGAACTACTGGATGATGAAATTCGCGTTGGTTTGGAAATTAATTGTTCCAATGCATACATGTTAAGGCAGCTTCTGGGGGGTAGAACAAATGCAAAATGGCGGCCGTTGCCATGGTAACCAAGGTGCAACAAATGTTAAATTCAAACCGTACAGTGGATCCTTTTAAAACTTGACACAAAAATATATCATCACTCAAAGTGGTGCTATTTGTTTTTAAAATTTTCAAAATGGCCGCCAATATAAAAATTTTAAAAATCGTTAAAAATTCAAAAATGAACATATTTCAATGGAAATGGATATTTACAGGGAGTAAGACATGCTGCACCATATGGCGACCATCTTGGTTTACTATGGTGGCCATTTTGAACCAAAACTGGCTGCCAAGATACAAAAATCCTCCGATTTGGGCGAAATTTTGTTTCCAACATGATAGAGTCAAAATTTGGGCTCTAATTATATCTTGCTATGTTCTCACACTATTCTTCATTCATACCACTAGTACTTGTATTGTTCATTTGGGGGACATTTGTAACGCTCTGCGTTACAGTAACCAATATTTTATTTATGTTTTCCTTGTTTTCTAGTCGTGTTTATTATTGTATTATGTTTGTAAATAACCATGACGATGAAAAATAAACACTGGACTAATTTATTTAGTATTATCAAAATATGATGGGTCGATTTTAAATGTCTTGAATAAAATTAGAAGTCTTAAACAATAAGTAAGAATCAAAATACCAAAACTTAATAGCAAAACGTCCGAACACAGGGAACGTCCGAACTGAAACGTTATAACACCAATATAAAACCAAGAAATTCGAGCTAAAAATTAGTAATATGAATAAAAAAAATCAGCCATATCAGAATTAAGTGTTCAAGTTAAAAAGTATGACGTCAGAACTCAGTCGGGTGTCAGAAGTCAGAAAAAAGAGGCAGGAATCAAGAAGTCGAAGCAAAGAAGTAAGATTAAAGATGTCGGAACACACAATACACAAGAAGAGTTTGAAGATACTAAAGGACAAACAACGATCTACAAAACATACACATAAAATTAAAGATTGAGTAACACGAACCCCACTAATAACCTGAGGTGAACTAGATCAGTATTAACATTAGAGCTCTAACGTACGTATGAAGTATGAAGTAAGAAGATTTACTTGTGAAGTGTATCATACAACAACAAACAGGTTGTATTATTACTTCAGTCAGAACGAGGTACACTCCAACGTGGCTACCTTTCTAGAGCTTCCTGATCTCCAGTAGTAATCTGACATAAACACAATGATATACATCCTCTTAGTTTTACATCTGTAGTAGACAGAATAATTAACATGTACTGTTACATCTCAGTAAAATCCTAATTATTATCAACACCGTTTGAAAAAATCATTACAACGTGAGGACGAGATCAAATGATTCATAAATTTTGCAATTTGAGCAAAATACAGTTGAAGTACTTAATTGAAACGTCAAAGAACAAAAAATAAAATGTGAGATTTTATTTCATCGATATATTGAATATCCTGGGTACTTATACGTGCAGGTGTTCAATGAGCCAATGAAACTGTGTCCCGCCCTTACTGATATCCCTGACCGAGGGATAACAGTTTTATCAAGTATTATTGATTTTGACCTTATTTTCGTGGTTTTTACATTGAGTTTTTAGGTGACAGGAGATCAAACACTGATAGAATTAGATTGTAAGCCTCAATTTGTCAACTTCAATAGCTCACCAGATGAATGGTGTAGGTTGTCCTATACATCTAAGTTTGACTACCACGCCTCGTTTTAAAATAGGTATACGTTTATGATTTAGAAGAAAAGTAATTATTGTTTTCAAGTGTTCTATGGGATCTTATATAAAAAAAAATGCTTGTTGCTTCCCACAAATAATTATTTGTAGAAATTTATTTCCTATTGAAATAAACGGCGGCTAATATTGAATAGAATTACAGAAACGGGAGGAAAAATATGGAAGCTTTTTATCCAGTACTGTCTATTTAAATATAATAAGTCACACTATTTAGTAGATTGTTCAAATAAAACAGTGAAGAGAATTATTTGTCAGTGTAAATATATACATAATCTTGTGTGAAGACCATTCAAAGTCAACTATGTTTTATATCGTCTTTCTAAGATCATTTCGTTTTTTTCACCAAGAAAACCTTTGTTTGTCCTCATCTGGCCAAATACTGTATGTTTGTTCTAAAGACTAGATTTTTGCAGGATAACCGCTCTTGGAGTTTTTGTGGTGCACGTGCTCAAGTTTTATGTTTTAATTATATTTTTGTGACTCGTTCTGTTCCATCTTAATACAAACATAAACTTATTTTCTAGATTTGTAATGCACAAGTGCAGTGCTTATCGGCCAGTTTTCACATATTTGCATTAGAGATTTTTATAATGCTGACAATACATTAATCAAACAATCCTGATCACTTCATATAGCCGGCGGAAGATAAAAACGGTTGTAGATAGTTATATTTTAATAAAAACCTGATTATTCCCAATGAAGCGACAATCACATTTTGGCTTTCATTACTGTTTTGGTTGGCGTTCAATCTGCAGAAATATTTAAATTTAATTAAACAGTTTAGGCGAACATCAATCACCCTGTTAAATACATGCTATAATGAGATCTGAAGAATCCTTGTCGTCATAATAAAGGAACACTGATATTCAACGACAAGATTTATTTGTGTCGGCCAAGTCTCCACAAACCATTTCGTGAGGCGAAGAAAAAACTCCACACGTTCGTAGATTGTTTAGTATTCATTTATTTCAGTAATAAACCAATTAAATCTGTCAGTAGGATTAGATCGCAACCTTCAGATTCCCGTGTGTGCTTCTGAAATGTCCTATTAAATTCAGTTTTGTTCCACCATCAAAAGTTGTGAAATAAGTGTTATAATGATAACTTTCGTAAAAAAAAAAAAAGTAAATTCGTTAGCAAAAAATGTGTAGATTATGTCGACCCGGAATCCGAACTCTTGCGACAAACTGTGAAGGATTTTTTAAAAGAATAAATTATGACGTGATATGTTTGTTTAGTTTAAACATTACATGACACGTCTGGTAGCTTTTAATTGTCCGGCTATATCGACTTGATGTAGAACTTGTTTACAACTCTTTTCTGCTTCAGTCATAAGTAAACATGGAGGACAATAGGACCTCACATGAAAAGGTATTACCTGCTCCTACTGTGTCATATCAGTAAACAATATTAAATAACAGTAGAGAGAACGTTAATACCATATTACCTTGAATACTATATCAAATATAAATAAATAACTTCACTCAGGCGAGACTGTAAAAGTTTTTATATGAATCCCAATATGTACTGTCAATTAAACGGTACTTTAGAAAAACACACAATTTATGAAATTATATTCAATAAAAACCTAATAAAATTCGCTCAATTTTCCTTCTCATTAACTCGGGAAGAGGTCTCGTCTTTTTCACAGCACGAACAACCCGTTACACGTCCAAATAATGCTAATGTTGATACTGGTGCGACGATGCGCACCGATTTGATTTCATGCCGAATAAAGCAATAATTTCTGCTCAATTTAATCTAAATCCTATCTGAAGTGTTATAACAATGTAAAATAGAACTACTGGTGATTTAATATGAAAGTTATTACAGAGGCAATCTAACATGGACTTCCTTCATTATTTAATCATCTCTGACCAAAACAAAACAAAAAACAAAATCAAGTCCTCATCCGTTGTTGCAATCATTGCAGATGTGAGCTTTCGTTTTCTTGTTTTACAACACTCATCGACGCTAATACAGACTTCAAGTTGAACATCCCATCTGTTTGCCAAAAAAATAAATGAAAAAAAAGAAAGTAATCGCATTGGGATGCAAAAAAATTCTTTTAGTGAACATTTGTCTTTTAAAAGCCTATATGGATAAAATCTGCCTCTGTGAAGTGTTTTACACTGCACCTGAGTTTCTGTGAAAAGATGACCTCAGTAATACTGAACAGTAAGCGAGCAACTGTCGAACATCCTTGATGAATATCATAACAATAGCTGTCGATTACAAGTGTTATAAATGTGATCCATGCTAATGAAAAAAAACCTGCTTTAATTATAAAGCTCTTTTACAGAAAGCGGCACTTGAAATCACTAGTACGGCTTGGGCGGCACGGTCAGGCTAACCGTGAGAAAGAACTTTCTACTTTGCTACAAACTAACTATCTGTCTCCTTAATGAATATATTAACAGGTAAAAGTAGTGAATACTGAATGATTAAAGGGTTCGGGTTATTGTGTTTAACTCCACTTTCAACAATAATTCAGTTATATCGTGGCTGTCAGTTTTAGTGGTTGAGGAAACCTGGAAAACATAACCGACCTGTCGCAAGTCACCGACAAACTTTATAAATATAATGTATCGAGTACACATCACCATGAGTGGAATTCGAACTCACAACTTTAGTGGTGATAGATACTGATTGCATAGGTAGTTGTAAATCCAACTACCATACGATCACGAGCACGACGGCTCCGAATGTTTAAAGATGTCATCAGAAACACAAGCAATCGTTTTTTGAACATACATGTATGATTAATGGTTTATCTGCTACAGAATCTGTTTCATATTATAATACATCGACACAAGCCATTTTGTCATACTGCTGATTGTATTAACCTTCCAGTGTGGAACAGTCGTTGTATTTCAATCCCGCAGCGAATGTTTACATACGAAATTCAGATAAATTAAAAAGAAAAAAGGGTTATTGCATATTTATTAGCCATAATGGAAACTAAGGTTCTCCTCCCTCAGATATAGGTGACCATAGCCGACTGTAGAAACTAAGGTTCTCCTCCCTCAGATATAGGTGACCATAGCCGACTGTAGCTATCCTGTTTAGACCCGTTGGTTTTCTTGCTCCTAAAGACGTTTTAAAATTATTTGGCTTTCAAATATTTTTGGTACGAGTGTACCTGATGAAGGTTATCTCAGAAGCGTGTCGTGTGCACTAAATTAGATATCTATGTTTTGTTTGTTTTGGTTGATTTTGATTGTGATTTGTTTATATTTGGTGTTTTAACGACACTTTCAACAATATATGTATGTATTGGGTTGTAACAAGATTTCCTTTCTTTAATTGTCGTTGTTCGCTTTACTCTGCCTAATAATATTACAAGAAGACTTGGTATGTTTTATTTGACTCAATATGGAACTGCTCCATTATCTACTGATTATCTTTGTGATTTAATGACATACAAATATCTGAGTACAATTATAATAACTTCAACTGTGTCACACCATAATATATATTTAACATTATAAAACGATTCTCTTTCTATAATGCCTACCTTCGACTGGAATCTATTTCACCCGGACATTAGCAACTTGTAAAACGATTCTCTTTCTATTATGCCTACCTTCGACTGGAATCTATTTCACCCGGACATTAGCAACTTGTAAAACGATTCTCTTTCTATTATGNTAATATTACAAGAAGACTTGGTATGTTTTATTTGACTCAATATGGAACTGCTCCATTATCTACTGATTATCTTTGTGATTTAATGACATACAAATATCTGAGTACAATTATAATAACTTCAACTGTGTCACACCATAATATATATTTAACATTATAAAACGATTCTCTTTCTATTATGCCTACCTTCGACTGGAATCTATTTCACCCGGACATTAGCAACTTGTAAAACGATTCTCTTTCTATTATGCCTACCTTCGACTGGAATCTATTTCAACAGGACATTAGCAACTTGGGAAATTTTAAAGGAAAAAGCGAAATTTTATTGTCTAAGTTTCCTTCTTATTTTAGTTGTGCTAATAAATAATATATATTGAATAAATAATTTATAGCAGTCCTTGGTTAATTTGAGATTTTAACGTGAGTTTGTCACATTTTCGTGGAAAGTTTACACAGAGTGGAGCGCAGGGCTCGATGGGTAAATTTACGAAAATATTAAATGGTAAATATATTAAATAAAAATAAATTAGTTCGATTTTTAACATGGCATACATCTTAGTTAATAAACAAAATATATATTTGTGATAATTTCAGGGTGTTGCAGTCAGGTGTGCCCAGTCTGGATCCACGCTTAATATCTTTCTGAGATCCTGAACCTCAGTTAATATATAGAATTTTTCTTACCAACATTAGTGTATTTCGAAACTCGACAATTCAATGTCTATTTAGCTCCATTATTTGTTCCTCTCAGACTTGGTTCGTTCTTATTTTATTCTCTTTTTTTTGGGGGGGGGGTCATTTTTTATGCTTTCTTTTCGTATCTATTACATATTTATTCATGATAATTTGTCATCATTTTGTGTTCTATTTTTGTAACAGTAAATGACGTCTAATGTAGTTACATTGTATAACATATTTCCTTCTGTTTTATTCACAAACAATAGGGTTCAACCAATGACACGTCATGCTAAGTAATTTTTAATTTAACATAAATGAAATGTTTTAACTGAAATGTTAACTGTTTCCGTTGACCATTCTTCAAAATACTCCGGATGGAACTTTTGCCCACACTTTACACGTGCCAGGCGATCAAGATGTCAAAGGTACTCTAAAAATCTCTACCAGTTCCTATATAATCCGTTACTTCACATTACCTATGGTAAACTATGAAGCCGTGAGGTATTACTTCTATTGTTGTATGGTGTCACAACCAATAAGATTTTAACACGGTATAAATAGAGGGTATAAGTGGACTGTAATGGTCTTATTGTTCTCTTTATTGGGTACACACGATACAGTTAAGCTGACACCACTGCCTCAAATTGATTTTATTGATTTTATTGTTTAAAAATTTAGACATTTCTAAGAATTAAGATGTTGACAATGACAATCCACATAGTATTGTTTATTTCTCTCTGTAAACAAGAAAACATCGTCTTTTGTTGTTACCAATTAACTTTATCAAACTTGATTGTTTACTTAAAATGCCACTGATAGTACAAGTCCAACTTCTTTACCGGTATTAAAGATATTCGAAAGCTCATGTTTACTATGTGTGCTATTTCCGAAAGATCTCCCACTAAAAAGTTAAAATATGTATTTGTACAAAACTATCTATCAATAAACCATTTCAATACATAAATATAGAGAATTACAAACTTATTTAGAATATATACTGTGGTAAGGAAACAGAAATGGACTCGGTGATTAGCCAGTAGGACACAAACATTATTTATCACTTTTATAATTTTGCATAACTTTAAAAGGTCTGTTTTTTCTTTACGGTCACTATGTTATATGTAGATATCAGAATATTTTTTTCTAAAATTATTTGGGATGGGGCTCTTTCGGTTTTGTTCAAAGTACCTGCAGCGTAAAATACAGTGGAATTCATCTCCTATGTCATTTTCCATTTCATAAAATTAAAATCCGCCTCAGATTATGCATAGTTTGTACTGGATGGTTTCGCCATGGTGTCAGGCACTGGACAGTTAGTACTATATTATGTATCAAAGGTCTGCTGAGGCAACGACAAACATAAAATACTGTTAGGTTTGATTTTTATTCGTCTGAATAATATATATTTTGTTCATATTAGGTTCTATGTTTAATAATACACAAGGTGATAGGTTTTACAATGATAAGATATGAAGTACACAATATACTGCGAAAACGGAAAAAGAACGTGAATATAAACTATATAGATTGTATATACATGTAATATGTTATGTACTTGGGCATTGAAAGATGTTTTATTACTCCCATGTTACCTATAATTAGTAAAAACGCTTTCAAAATTTCATTGCTTATGTTTTTGCTTATTTTTCGTCTTGTATATACCTAAAACATGTGACTGTAAACCAATATTTACATTTGAATGTTTGAAGGGATATATCATAATTCTCCTATGAACATTACATTAAATGGGGTGCATTATACTAGAGATATATAATTGAATGTGTCTCTGATTATACTTTATGCATCTTCACTGCTATACACAATACTTATATGAAAAATTTTAAAATTACGATAATATGTGGATAAAAACGTCTGTGTATATTAATGCTTTGCTATTTTTTTTATGTTAGAAATCAAATGTCATTAAAAATGTCATTTCGGTCGATATCAGGTGTATGGAATTTATTCTAAAAACAAAGCAAAATCGAGCATATTTCTCCTGCTGATTACAATACACATTTGTTTTCCCCGCAATGTGTATAATAATTTTGTGTTGTTTACTTCTATTATACATTGAGTCAATATTCATAATTTGATAAATATCGGAGCTAACGTCCAATAAACTCCGAGTAACAGATGTCGTATCTGTTCGTAATCTGTTAAGTAGACTTTATCCTTTAATTATTGTTTATTATTTTATAATCCAATTCTAAATTTGTATTAAATCTTATCTGTTGGTTATACATGTGTGTGGGCAATTTAAAGCACATTTAATTTAAATTTAAAATGTTTAATAACTAATGATTCTTAATTTTATATAATGAGCGATTAATAATAAAGATAAAAACAAAATGGAAGCACATGCCAGCTTGTTACATTATAGTGAAAAATAATGTTTATTTGTATAATTGAAATTTAGATTTTATGAATTTCGGAGAATATTTATATTGATTCAAAGAATTACCAATTTGAATGAACATATTATTTTTCCTAAGATTTTTTTCTCCTAGAATAATTCAATCTTTGATTATTTTACACACAAAAAAAAAAAAACAAACAAACAAAAACAAAACAAAAACGTTTTAAAGAATTTCCATTGAAACTCATTTCATAAATTGTTTTTGAAAATTCTTAATATGCAACACAAATGTTTTGTTAAAATCCGAGGAAATGAAAGTATTTTTATTTTTCAAAATCAGAATTTCATTATTTAGTAATATGCAAGCAACAGAAATATGAATATCTAAATATCAGTTATATAGTTGGCTATTTTCTTATGTTTTATATTTACAATTTTTTCGTATTTCTGAATCTGATCGATTTTTTTGAATTTCTTACCCATCTGAATTTCATTAACCAAAATAACAGAAAAAATGGATACATTAGTTCCATTAAAAATTCCCTTCAGGTCCATAACGGTTTCCTGTCTGTGGGTTATACAGTTTTTAAAACGTTATTTTTAAGTGTGAAATCTTACAATTTTTTTTTCAAGTTAAGTAATTTGAAAAATTGACATGATAATGGCTAAAGATGTGTTCTTGATAACTTATGTAAATTGCTCATTGCTCAATCCCAGGTGCTTATGTTTTGTAATTCCACCTAAATTTGTTGCCTGGGATACATTTTTAAAGTAAAATGGAATGAAAAAACAACAAGAATGAAAGAAATGAAGGAATACCTGAAAGTTTTAGGGCATTGTTGTCAGTCATTTGCCAGGTGTGCTGACTTATTGTTGGGTGGTATTTAGCCATATCAATTTGTATTCCATAACTATGTGACATGATGTAAAATGTCATTGAACATATGTATCTCGTTCTCATGTTAACTGACAAGAGCACATTAGGAATACTGAATGAAGAAAGGAACACGGTCACCATCCTTATACACTAGTCTTATGTAAACAAAATTAAACCAAAAAAAATATAATTTTCCAACTTAAAGCAGATGGTACGATTGGTGACCACTATATTCCAAACAAAACCGTACTGTCTTTTTATTATTATGTAGATTCGTTTTGTTGCCTTCGTATATCGCAGACGATTTGGTATGTTTAATTTATTGGAGGTTTTCATCGAAAGAGATATTATCCTGGTATTGTTTCGTTCACTAAATAAGACATACTAAATTATAGAGAGTTTCATTCCATTCCTTTGAAAATAGAAGAAATTTCTATGTTCAAATTTTACTGAAACATTTATGGCCGGCCCTAGAGGGCGATGGACAATTTAGCGCTTTGGTAGGACAATTTAGCGCCTACAAAGTGTACAATTTAGCGCCAGAGTTTTAACCCATTTTAGCGCAAATAGGAAAAGGCATCGCCCAATTTAGCACCAAAATGTTTCAATAAAAATGCCTCCGTTAACTTTAGTGATATTTTATCAACAATTGTACCTTCTCAAATCGAGACTAAGGCGCACTTTGTTCAATGTTTCTAATTTTGATGTAGTCTCTCGCACTTTGCAATTTCAACACATTGTAAATGAATACATATATGGAGGGATGGCTGCAATAAAATTGACCATTGAAATGGACGTGAAAAAAATGCTGTCCATTATTGGTGCGGTTCGCGTGTGATGGTGCTTCTGTGCATAAAACTGGCGGAAAGAGAGATTCCTCAGTGACTATTCACTATGTACATAAGAAAATACTGTAAGGTAAAAGCTATACACTATATACTATATACTTTATACTTTATACTTTATACTTTATACTTACGAATATGCAGATTAAGTCATTTGGACATGTAATTATATAAACGGCGCTATATTGTCCTATGATGTAGGCGCTAAAATGACCACACCAATTTTCTTCCGCGGCGCTAAAAGTCCATCGCACCCCCATTATTACTTCTACGAATTATACTGATACAATATATTTCAGTTATTATAGCTAAATCTATTTTTTTGAGGTAATTTTTCTTAACAAGTTAAAAGTTGTTGATTTTGGTGCACCTTAAAACCCAGGAATCCAACTCTAATCAACTGTGACAAATTTATGCTAAAACCCTATCAACCATCATCTTCAGAAAACTGGGAACGAGCGTGAGTATTTTTTGTGTAAACAGCAATGATAGTATACAAACATGCTGTCCATTGAGAACTCTCTTCCCCTCTGTTTACCGACGTTTGTCAGACTGTTTGTACATGTGTTTACTTATCATTATAATAGTGTTAACATACAATAACACGACCCATTCAAACACTCTTCCTTTTAGCTGTTTCTACTTAATTTGTGCACACGAATCTTTATTTAGAAAAAATAAAAATGTAGTCAAAAATAAAAGCATGTTGTTTTCCTTCATGAGATATGTGTTTGTTTTTCTTTGTAGAATATTGGTGTGTTTACTTTTTGACGTTTTGATATTCTTTATGATGAAGTACATGTGTTAGCTCTCATTTGTTTATGCAATACTGTCTTTTTGTTGGCCACCACCATATTCCATAATCAAATACAAATGGAAATTGGAAATTTATATTTCTGAAATTATTCATTTCAGTGAATATTCATTGACGTGTAAAAATCACATCAAACTGCAATCAGATTTATCCGTACGTTAGGGACGCCAGGTAAACGGCGTGATTTTTCATTATCACCTCGCTGATGACAAACGTTTCATTTCGTGTCATCCCTCGGGTCCATAGTCACTCGTAGAAATATCCTTCATGACAATTTTATATTAAGTAAATTTCATTTATTTCAATTCTCATGAGAGGTACAGAGAAGAAGATATAATAATTTACCTGTCTATATTCCACCTATTTCCACATTCTCTCTTTGATGTCGTTAATTGCATTTGTCACAATCATCAAATCGTACTTTTTGTTGATTAAAAGTAATAATAAAAGTGATGCAAAGGCAATAATGCATAATAATTGTTGAAAAAACACGTTATTATATTGGGATAAATAAATGGTGTCTTGCACTAATTACCCAAATGTTAACTGCTTTTATTTATTTTCACGGTGTTTGAACGTCGTTTAGGACATGGCATTGTACATTAATTGTGTTCTTTAAAATAAAAGAAAAATAACATTGCCGTGATAATAATAAGCAATAAAGGAAGGGTTTATAACAGCTCTTAGTTAATAAAACTTGACTAGTTTATTGTTACCGGTTAATTAACATAAGATAGTTAAATGGGATCATGAATTGTTTGTTCAGGTATGTATTGAAATGTGGCACCTTTACCACACCGACCTATCTTTGTTTCTGGGAATTATCAAGAAAATATCCCAACACTATAAGATTTAAATGTACTACCCGAGAAGGTTCTAGCAAGGTTGTGATGATAGTTAGTATAATGACATGGCATTGTATTAATAACTTAATATGTGTACATGGTCTGTGAGAATGTGTATTCTATTACAAGATAATGCTATGAAATCTTTTTTTTTAACCTTTAAAAAATTGGCTGGACTCTGGTTTGTCTAAATATTTATTCTTAGAAATCATGCTTTTTTTTTCACTTTAAAATAACCGGAGACAAAATTCTTACAATATGTTCCACCGCTGCACTTTTTATATAAAGGCATATACATTTTAAATGTTAGACACTTGGTTGGAGAAAAAATATCTTAATTCTTAAAAAATGAAAAAGTATATTTGTATGTGGTTATGAAAGACAAACCCAGTTTTTAGTGGGGTTCATTTTGCCCAATCATTAGTTTTCTGCGTAGGGTTTTGTAGATCATTGTATGTGTTATTTGTCCTATTTCTTTCAGCCATTGTATTGTCTGACCTTGTCTTGGCTTCTCATTACCCCTTTGTCCTATTTCTTTCAGCCATTGTATTGTCTGACCTTGTCTTGATTTACGGCTTCTGATTACCCCTTTGGAATATTCAAAATTTTCTTCTATAACAAGTAAAAATCCAAATTTAACGGAAAAGTCCCTTCATTGCTGTTCTCCGACTCACAGTCACCATGAGATCTGTAAGATAAAGCTATGACTTTTAGTTATCTAAATATCTCTGTTACCTGGGTTGTTTTTCACCACTTTCCTCGACGCAGTAATATATTTCATCCTACTCTAATTAATCTATATTTCATAATGGACGAAAGATTGAAATTTCTACAAAACTCATAATTTTTGTTTAATATGGAATGTCGTTGATTTGTGTTCGATATCGATGACAAGATAAGAGTTAGGACGGACGTAACACCTGGATTGAATACAAGGCTACCTAGAAACCGTTTCATCAACTAGTAATTGATTACAATATTTTATAAATGATAGTACAATGAGCAGATTAAGATAAAATTCGTTTCCGTGACGTTTTATCCTTGGAATAGATGGCTGCAGTAAATGTATTGCCAACAAAATAATATTTGATGTCATTTAGATTACTTTGATTTTGAAGAAATGATAACATTATGTTTTTCAACAATTATATTTTTCAATCAAAATATTTAATTAATTGCATTATTCAAATAAATTTTAAAAAACAAAAAACTCTGATGAATTTGTACTGTTACAAATTATAAGTACATAATTTCTTCATAAAGAGTTTAAGCGATTTTTTCTATGGAGATTTATATTTTGTTGTTTTACCACAATATAATTCCACGCAAGGATTCAGTTAACCGTTTTACTTTTCTGTTTTATTGATATACCACAACCAAATTTGAAAATATATAATTATGCAAACAAAATAAAGTAAACACTAAGATAAATAAAAGTCAATCATTTTATGATCTATCTACATAAAAACATTCAGATAAAAAATAAAAATAATAAACTTACAAATAAAATACATTCATGACATATTTAAAGTTAAATATTTGATGTGTACTTTTTTTAATAGTGATTTTAATTCAGCATATTTCCAAGTGATTTTAACTCTTTCAGCTTAAGTTATTTTTACATAGCATTTAAACAACAAAGATTGGTCGCGGGACAATGTTAATGTTTTTCCCGCAAAAAGATGATCGACACTTTCGAGGGATAAAAACCAATATGAGTTCAATAAGTGGGAGGAGCTTAATCTTCTTTCAAGAAATTGTGACACTTATCAGCTAATTTGCATAAGTGGGCGTAATAATTTTTGAATAAGACCAGGTATATTTACCCAGGGTCAATTCAGTTTACAGATATCTTTCACTTATAACCAAGAGTGTTTTACAACTATTTGTCGCCAATTAAGAGAATGTACGAGAAACAAAGTTTGGACTGTCCACAGTCGGGAGACTATTTGACAATGTTGTCAACGAAATCTCCGTATGATCCAAGTTGTAGTACAAGTTATACAATGACGTCTATGCCAAACATGAACAGTTTTGGAACTATGGGATCTATGGCTATGAGCAACATGAATTATTCTCCTCCGAACATGGGAGGTATGCCTCCACAAGCAATGGCCGGTATGGGCATGGGATCAGCGATGGGGATGCATGCAGCCACAATGCCACCAGGTATGAACTCTATGAATTCTATGGCTTCAGTTAACGGTATGGGAAGTATGCCACCCATGAACGGAATGTCAAGTCCGATGAGAATGGATTCATTTAACAGAGCTCAGGCTATCAACAGAGCTCGGGACAAATCGTACCGTAGAAGTTATACACACGCTAAGCCTCCGTATTCTTATATATCGCTCATCACTATGGCAATTCAACAATCGCCAAACAAAATGTGTACGCTTAGTGAAATTTATCAGTTTATTATGGACTTATTTCCGTTTTATAGACAGAACCAACAGAGATGGCAGAACTCCATCAGACACAGCTTATCATTTAATGACTGTTTTGTGAAAGTTCCGAGGACTCCCGATCGTCCTGGAAAAGGCAGTTATTGGGCTCTTCATCCCGATTCTGGAAATATGTTTGAAAATGGTTGTTATCTACGGCGCCAAAAACGCTTTAAGTGCTTGAAAAAGGAAATGATCCGTTCAGCCTGTTCTACAACTGGTGACGACGGCGACAGTTGTAAGTCGCCTGACAGTAGAGACGGATGTTCACCATCACCACCACCACCACCAAGTCACGTTCCATCAGGACATGAGATTCAAGAGACGAAATCGGAACCATTGAATACGGAACATAGTGCGCAAACGCCCGTCCCTCAACATGAACGTCATGATATGACGCCGAACATTCGACATATGCAGCACGATGTTGTATCACAGGGGTACAATCCGGCAGGACACTTAAATCATCCTCATTCGTTTAATCATCCCTTCTCTATAAACAGTTTAATCACAGATAGTGCCAAAATGGACATGAAAATGTATGAAATGCAGGGATACGGAGGTTATAATCCAATGGCGCTGCCTCCAATGTCTAAAGACTTATCACATATGTCAGCAACGGACAATAGTGGGTACTACAAGACATATGCCCCTCATAGCGTAGGAAGTTTATAGAAAGTTTTATACCAGAGATAGCTATTTACCAAAGATTTATCAGAGTTTTGTGTTCTGTGTGCTTTCTAAATGTTCTCAACACTGCGAGCCGCCGGTGAACAAATGTTTGTATATTTTTGCTTCAACTTTAACAGAGATAGACTCTTAAAACTTTATCAGGAGAAAAGACAGATATTTTTAACTTAACGATTTAATGAAAAAGTGATATTTTTGTTATTGTAGAAATGATATTATTTATTGGACAGTGTCGCGGAAAAGTAAAAAATCGTTTCGTAAGTTATTTTGTAAAATGTCATATTGTAGGAGAGTATTTTCATGTAGATGTTGAAATATATTATTGAAACTTGAATTATTATTTACTTAATTTTAGATTAATTGGAGAGAAGTAGAAATATTTCTTTAAATGCGATTTTTGTACAAGTGAATTACATTTCCCACAATTTTATATATTTAAATTGAAAGGAAAAGTATATATAAGTTATTCTTTTAAATTATTTTTATTTCCGTGAGTATATTTTTTAACTATAACTTCTAAAATTAGGAACACTTCCTGTTTACAATTATAGCAAATGTTTTGAAATACTTCAATTTCTCTCCAATGTAAACGAAAATATTTCGACACAATAAGGCGCCACTTTGTATAAAATGCCGGTTTGACCAGGAACTCTATCTTTACCTAGATTTGTCATGTACTTGTCCGTTGTGTCGGGGTAGTGGCGACTTGAGGGATCTCGTTGCTACGCAAGCTAAGACATTTGATATTTTATCTCTGTTCGGTTAAGATAGGGTTTGTGATTAATTTCACGAACCTGCCAGCAACACGATGTTGTCCATAACTTTAATCATTTTGTTGGTAAAAACGGAAAAATATTTTCTCTGGTTGAACTTCTACCCACTTAACAGGGTACAAACTTTGTCATAGGTTCAGTCTAATTCGGAAAAAAAGAAGTTGATGTGTTTTAAATATTCGACAATACATGGAATTTATTTCCAATTATATAAATATTTTCTCACATCTGTAGTTGTACATGTGATCTATGCCATTAGATCTAAGCTGTTTGAATGTACTGTTTACTTTAAAATTACCACAGTTTTCTTACACCTGGTCAAAGAGAAAAGGCAAATCAGTAACAATTTCTCCGGGCGCATTTCTGTCTTTAGTTAGATTTTACAGGTGTTAAATGTGTAAAATTAGGTGTGATTAGGTGAACGTGTTGTACTTTAATGTTGTCAAAACTCTTATTCTTCTGTCTAATAATATTGGAAAGTTTAATCATTTACTTGACAATAAAATAATTCTCTAATTTCACGATGTTTATATTAAAATTTAAACTCTAACCACGATGAGAAACAAAATTTAAAGTGAAAATTGAAGAATTATTTTGTATAAAAGATTTTCGAATTAACAAACGTCCTACATAGTTAAATTTTTGTTTAAAATTCTAAATATTCTTGAATCAGATTTGTCTTGGAAAAACATTATTTTGGAAATTAAGAGTTAAAACAAAGATATAATTTGTTTATTTTAATGTTTATTACATTTTCGTCTGAAGAAAATTATTAATATGCTTATTTTATTTTTTTTAATTAAAATTGAAAGTAATATACTTCTAAAAATTACTTTTCTCTTCATAATTAGATAAATTGGAAAAGGAAATACACAAATAAATTTTCCTTTGATATTTTTTAAACTGGAGATTTATAATATGATTGATCTATATCCTTTATAATTTTAAATTTTATAGCATGAATTAGTTTTACAAGAAGACACACAATTTGATCCATTTTCTTGCTCTTTTATCAACTAAATATTTAAAACAGTTTCTGATTTGAAAGCGGCAACCTAACTTAGATCTGCATTGAAATCTCATTTTTTGGGGGTAATATTCTGGAATATTGTACTGATTTTCTTTGTGTTGTGCCGACTACATCTCGTCTTAAACTCCATCCCACTGTCAGGTACTGGATATCACCGCAAAACCCTATCGCTCTTATCTCTGCTATACCCTGTCGCTCTTGTCACTGCTATACCCTGTCACCCACTGGAAAACACTACCGGATATCACTGATATATCATTTCGTCATGTCATATATCTGATAGAAATATGTGTTATTCATTTAAATACGAGGAAGAATGACGTTTTGTTTTGTTACTCCCCGCTATAAATTCCGAGGTTCGAATTCAAAACTACAAATAAATTCGCATTGCAGTCTTTTACCAGTCTTTATATATTTTTTAAGATGAACACTTGTTTTCTTTTCAAAATATCCAGACAAAAAATTTAAAATAAGATTTTATTTGTTTGACTTTTTTGTTTTGACTTACCGCTATCTTGTTATTAAAAAAAGTAAGATGTCTCAAAATATTGTTTGTTACACATGAATATACATGTCACAACAAAAAGTGTTTTTATCTATCGAATCGAACAAAAACAATCAAAATCTGAAGAAAAAAAAAGAAATTTAATAAGTTTTTGTGATCTGAATATTTTGAAAAGATAGGAAGTATTGTCTTGTTTTGTATTTATCATTTTATGGGTGTGGTTCTGCAGTTGTGGCTTCGATGGATCCTTTATTTCATATAAAATTATACAATGAGGAGGGGTTATATAGGTTTTGGTTTGTTTGAAGGTGTTTAACGCCACTTTCAACAATATTTCAGTTATATCGTGGTGGTCAGTTCTATTGGTGGAAGAAACCGGAGTACCCGGAGAAAACGACCGACCTGTCACAAGTCACTGACAAACTGCATCACATATAATGTTGTATCGAGGAGGGGTTATATAAAACAGTTTTAAGACTATTTAGAAATGTAATATTTCTATTGTCGTGTTCGACCTTCTTAACGGGCAAAAAAAAAGGATTATGCATGAAGTTACCTCAACTAACATATAAAGTCATTCCCTTAGAAAAAATATGTATTTTAGCAATCACTCACAGTCAGGACCAGCGTCAAACCAATTGGGCCCACGGCTTAAGGGGCACATCGCTTGAGTTATCTACTCTCGGCTATTCAAGTACACAGAACACACTGCAGGTTTTACAGAGAACAGCATTAGGCCCCGCACCGCCTTAAGCCGACCCTGTTCACAGTATACATTAGGCCCCGCACCGCCTTAGGCCGACCCTGTTCACAGTATACATTAGGCCCCGCACCGCCTTAGGCCGACTCTGTTCACAGTATACATTAAATGGAAACCAAAGAGGAAAAATAAAAGGAGAATAAGAAAGCAAAAAATAAAATTGGTGCCTTTTCACTATAAATATATTTTCACTTGTTTAAATAAACGAGTGAACATTTTCAAAAATGCCACACTTTAAAGATTTTGACACTCTTTGTCCATATCCTTCAGATTATAATTTCATATGAAAGATCACATTGGTAATGGACAACACATTTTACTTACAGTACAACACACATATATAAACAACAAAAATAAATAAGAATGTACAGCTACATCTGTGCAATAAGTACCTATCACCTCTAATGTTGTGAGTTCGAATCCCACTGATGGCGAAGTGTACTCTACAATATTGTGTGATAAAGTTTGTCAGTAACTTACGACATGTCAGTTGTTTATTTCAGGTACTTCGGTTTCCTCCACCAATAACACTGACCGCACAATGCTGAAATATTGTTGAAAGTGGCGTTAAACACCCTGACAAGAAAATAGATATAATAGTGTTAATGAAATAATTATAATACACGTGATGACAACTAGAAATCAAATTAAACATGTGTAAAAATGCATCACGGGAATCTATTAACAACCGGAAATACCAGAAAATCTAGTGTTTAAGTGTAATACATATACAACGTTCATGTTCTCCTGGAATCCGGATTCTGACCTGCACGGTTTTTTTAATCAAGTCCTCTTTGGGTTACATGATCAGGATACTTTTCAGCATTTTTGGTAAAAGTTTCCCTTGTTATTTTTCAATTTTGTTCAAAATTTCCTTCTTTTTTTTTCATAGAAATTTATATGCTTTGCGCCACAAGAATTACTATTAAGTACAATAATTTATTAGGGTAGTTCAAGAAGTATTGAGGTTTTCCTTAAATAACTTATTTATATAGTATGTAATTGAAAAGAAATGACAAGAGTTGAACAAAAATATATAAAAAAAATCTTTTAATAATGTTACAGCGCATCGTTAATCATTTTCTCATTTGTACTGTTTTTATTTACATGATTTTGAAGAGGTGAAATATTACATATTAAAAATTATAAATTTGTTTCAAGACACAAAATTATTCTCACACAAGTGATATAGTGTACACCAAAAATTGTATCGAAACAAATACAAAAAATGTACATGAGTATTAAAACGACTTTATTATAATTCTGAAAACGGATAAATTTCTGTGTCTGTAAAATTGCAATTGATGCTGTGATCTTCTTTTAAGTATTTTGGCCAGGGAACACTATACCACTGTCAAGCAAAGTGAATCAACAATAAAAAACTAGATGTCAAATTTTATATTATAATATATATCTTGAGAAGTCCTGTCATGACGTTAGTTGATCTATACTGTACGGATCCGAACTTAGTGCAGACATTTACCAATGTAAGATTGGTATTTCCTAACTGGCTTTGGAGTCACGTTTTCACTACACGTGACAGGAGAAGCTGACATTTCTGGAGAACATTGTCTCACCTCTATTGCTTATGAGAGTTCGTGGTGTTTTATCTTTGAGTTTTTTCTGTTGATGTTTTCTGTGTCACGCCGTCTCTCTGTTTGAAATTGTTTTTTGACTTGAATGATCGGCGTACTTCATGGTCACATCTTTTTATTAAACTCGTGTATTTTGTACCAATCGGAAATCCAATTCTGGAATAATGGGGTCCATTGAAAATATGTAAATTATCATTATTTTCTACTCAGACACTTCTTGTTTTGGTTTTTCCCTTGTACCATTGTTGATCAATATTGTGGAAAACAATACAGAAAAATTATATAGTAGAAGATTCTATAGAAATCAAGTTTATCAGAATTTTTATAAATATATACATTTGTATGTTGTGTTTTGAGGAAGAAAATTAAATTCGCAACATCAACAAAAAAACATTAAAAACGCACCAATTAAGGAAAGCATTCGAAATGGTTACTCAAAATAATCTACAATTGGGCAATTAAAAAGTAATAAGAGGGGAAAACAAATCTAAATAACAATTAAATACATATGTTTTAATGTAAACTTTATAGTATTGAGGGAATCAAGATGAAGTGGTAAATTTCGTGTATACATAATTCTTGTTTGCATGTGTTATAACAATGTGTGAACAAGATACAATGGTATTTGTATTCAGTTTAAAATATCTATATGTTGACGATTTGATTTCACCTGTTGAAGACAGCTAACAGTTGTTCCTATCCTAACCCAAACATTGTAAATCAAGGCTGAAAACTTTGCACAAACTGTTTTGGTTGTATTTCTATCTTATCTGTCTAGAATACACATCTTTCTGTATAATTTAACTGGGATTAATAGCAAAAAGTAAATATTTTCGCGTGACGAGTATTTGTTAACTAGAATACACAAAAACGGTGATAATTCTGTGGATTTAGGGAATAGAAGTAAACATTTTACAACAGAATAGCCGTCAAAGGTCGTATTGAAACAATCTTAAATAAATTTGTTGTTTCGATAAAAAATAGACAAATTAATAATTTGTGATATGATGGAACAGCTTGGTGCAAACAACCCTTGAAGCCATGTGTACATAGAGATGATATAGACTGGAGGATTTTCAGTATTTACAAACGACAAACAATCATAGAAGCACATTACCAGAAGTACGCTCATGTCACTCTTCCATAATCTCAAACTTCATCAATTAATATTTTGAGTTCGGAAAAGTGGATAGACAACGCCATTTTGAATGGAGGAAACGTTTCAGCAGACGACAATGACACGAGTATAACTGCACGCAGACATAATAATATCTTTATAATTTTATAGGACGAAACTTTTCAGATGTTACACAAAGAACATTGAAAACACAGGGGCTGTCGATGGTTTCATTAAGAACTGAACAACATGTCGGGACAAGATATTTTTTGTCCTTGTTCTTTGTGTATTGAGTGGATACATTAGTTGGAAATTATAGACCTTTGAACATACTATGTACGATTTATAAATGGAAAAAAGTGTTACAGTATATGTAACTGAAAATTGAACTTGAGGTATACGGTGGATATCTGTGTACTTTAGACAGTATTAAATAATTTATAACTGTTGGACTTCAGCCCGGGTGGTTATAATCTCGCTGATAGCAGTAAAACTTTGCTCTCTCAGGACACAGCAGATAAATCTTTATAGATAACTCGTTTCCTTCAATAATTCCCCTGTTTAGAGTTTGTCCCCACTTAAATCTAAAGACCGTACCCTGTGTAATAAATTGAACGATGTACCCTTGACTTATATTACCATACGGATCATAACTACGAACTTTATAGTGCCAAGCAACATGTCATCGATATTATTACAATATGACTGTTGTAAACTATATCTACATAGACTTAATTTCCGTTCACAAAACCACGCTATCTGGGGTATATAAAATACATTGAGGACAAGTAGATATGTGATATCTATTTGGCAAGTTCCTAATCTCTACCCTTTATAAAGTTCAAGTCTTGGTTATATGATAACAGAGTTACCAGATTTTAAAGAGACAATTAGAAAAATATTAATTTCCATGGATTATCAGCGTAATTACAGATACGTAAAAATTCGGAAGAAATACATATGATTTAGAGTACACTCCATCCCTTAATATGATTTGACAAATTAATTACCGCTTTCACTATTTTTTTTAGATTTCTGCATTAAACATATGTTTTATAATTTTTTCTGAACTTTTTACACCGATTTTTTGTTTTATCTTGTAGCGTAGGACGTAATTCCGATAAGAACGTCGCAATAAACAGCTAATAAAATATGATCAGAGGAGGGACAATATTTATACCCGAGTTTTATGACATGTTTTTCTTGTTTATATTATATCTCAAGTACCCAGTTTATTGGCGGGGATATATAATATATCATCTGACATATGGGTTCTATATTCGTGACAGGAAATCTTAAAAACTTCTAAAAAGCAAGGAGCTCATGGTATCAATGTAATTTAAATTTTTATATCGGCCATATTTTGGTCTCCATCCGGTGTCCTGGGTTGGTACAAACTGTACGGACGTTTGTAATCCGTACGGATATTCAGTACGGGTAACGCACGTTAGTAATATGACTATGTGTTATCTCATCACTCGACATTCCATGTTCTCTAACTAGACTATCTCTGTCAAGGTGCGTCCAAACATTTATAGCTCGATCAATAGCGTTAGTCAATAATTTGTGTGTGTATAAACATTGTTTTACAAATAAAACCTTAATATTTGACTGGCTACAATTTTTGTTTTAGTTTGTTTTGTATATCATATAATCGTCTCTCCCCCTATTTCTTACTTAGTTTTAAATTTTACATCAATCTTTAACAGCTCTTTACCCTGAGCACTATTGTCTGACAAAATGTTAATTGGAATATATAAAAACTGTTTTGGAATTATTTTAGAGAAAGGTTGAAATTATTTTATCTTAATGTATTCAGAGGAGAAAATTATGTGTAAACTTAAGAATTATCTGTGCTTGATTTTCACGACTGGTTTCTATGAGTGTTTTTTGACATGTCAGTGATAACATTGTTAGCCTTGTGGGGAACAGCAATGTAGAAGACATATTGAAGATGGTAAATGGTTCATATAAAGTTATACCCAAGGTGAATTTCTAACAATATTTATCGTTCCATTTCCGTTGATAACTAATAGGGTTAGAAATCTAGGAACAATGAAACGTATAAACAGAAAATTTGATGTTAAAATTTATAAATTATCGTTACTTTTGATGCAGATAATTCAATTGGTGTGGCGATACCACAATTTCAATAATATTACTGCTGTTCTAATTAAATATCCCACAAACAATCAACGATTTAACATGTGGCAAATTGGCTTAAAGTCAGGGGATAAAAATTTGACATTTTATTTTTATTTTATTATGTGGATTGCTTTTCTCTCTCTCTCAAATAATAAGATATCAAAACACGAATGTCAACGTAAACAGAGGGTTACACAAATTCCAGGAACGATGTGTTGTTTATCAACCAATAGAAAACCGATACAAAGTTACATCCTATAGTTTCCGCCTGTCCATCAATATTTGAAAATGCAAATGTTGCCATACTAACTAGAATTCACTTTTCTCCACAAATTTAGAACGTTTGACATCACAGCATTGTTTATTCTTTGTCAGTAACAATCGTTAAAGGTCCTATCTTAAAAAAAAACCCAGGAGATCTTATCAATGATCATTTACACATACCCTATTCCATATACATATACCTTATTGCAACTTGCCAATGGTTATGAGAATAAAGATATATATACATGGCTTTGCATTATAAAATTACAAAGGAAAAAAACCCTTCCCTGCTAACTGTGGAATTTAACATTTATTTGCAGAATTATTAACTGATTGTTTATGTAAAAATTATAGTTAAAATATACATACAGGATATATATATAATTAAAAATGTTCAACTTTGTCAGAATATACCATAGTGATCAGACATTACTGATATTCATTTTTTCATATTTCTTTATGTATAACCACTGGAGTATTTGGGGTAATAATCTTGTTTTTATCATATATACAGCCGTATATTTAGGGTGTTTGAAGAATGTTATTTTTGCATGGTTAAACACCTCCTTTGTAGATAAAAAGAAAGAATACTGGCAATGTAGAAACTATAACATGTTACTTTATTCTTCTCGTAACAGTAGAACATATTGTATTTTCGAAAATATAATGTCCACGGTGGGATTCTATCCCGGGACCTCTCGCATTGTAAGCCACCGCTATTCCAACAGAGTTAATTTAATAATTCAGATGATAGAGCGGTGGCTTACAATGCGATGAGTCCCTGGATCCAATCTCATTGGGGACAATGCGATGAGTCCCTGGATCCAATCTCATTGGGGACAATGCGATGAGTCCATGGATCCAATCTCATTGGGGACAATGCGATGAGTTCCTAGATCCAATCTCATTGGGGACAATGCGATGAGTCCCTGGATCCAATCATTGGGGACATTGCATTTTTCGGAGATAAACATGCTTTACTGTTACATTCCTATCAAACTCTCTGTACTTTACAACAACTGCTCTCATTGGTTGTTCAATTCATAACTCGTTTCTGTATCATGTACATTGTATTTGTTTAATATATTGTTGAAATCGTCCTGAATAAGTATGACATATTTACATTGAACATTAAACTACCATTAATTAATGGATAAAACAGGACATTATTATACCTTACATATTGTTTTACTGTATAAAAGTAATAAGACAAAGCTAACGAGGGAGACAACTCCGTGGACAACCCAAACATATACAATGTAGAGGAGGAGGATAGGTTACCGCCCGGTCTATTATTTTGTTGTCTTCTACAAAACAACCCATTCAAGTTTTTAAACATCTTAGAGAAGTGTTCAGTATAATAAAACAGCCCTCGGGGAAAGCAATCACCATCGGGTTAACAATTATGGATGTTCAGCTCATATGAAGTCAATAATTGTATAATTTAACCCTCTCACATTCCGCCCTACTCAAAATAAAAACAAAATCTAATAAATGTTTTACGTTATAAAACTACACACATGTGTGTGTGTGTATGTGAGATTTCATTGCCAAGTCCTTGTTGGTAGAGAGCTCATTCTGAACTTCTCTGATGTCGCTCTTACAATGTAATAAATCCATGTTCTAATTAAAATTAATAAAACATAACAGGAGTATATTGTCATCCGCGGTGGATTACATTATTAATATAAACTTATTTAAAGTTGCTTAGCAATATTTAAAACATAAATAATAAATGATAATATATCTGTTCATATGTAAACATGTACTGTGTGTGGTGTAGATTTCTATAAAAGTTTACATGTATTAATAAGGTCAATGATACTATCATTCTCTTGGGGGAGCGGTTTTATCTTGCAATCACAGAACACGCCAACACAAAATCTGATGCCCCCAATTTTGCATTGGAGGAGTAAATCAGTCATAGAAAGACAACGTTAATTTAAAATACATAAATTAGTTTCAAAGTTATCTTCATTGAAGCCGTGATAAACTTAAAATTACCGAGTTTACAAATGGAAGAGAGCATTAGGAATGTGTTGTAAAAATCAAGCTAATAACGACAGTTAATAACAATACCACTCAATGGTAATTAGGTAACTTTACACAAAACACGGAGTTGTTCAGAGTTCGTGACTGGAAATACAGATAATTCGTTGAAATACTGATTAGATTTTAAGATGGAATCAGATCAGCGGAAATGTCATAGTAATTACAAAAATCTAATGCTATTCAAAAACAAGTTTTGTTTGTATTATTTAGTTTTCCTGTGTTGTGACGATTGCGTTGTGTTCTTATGATTGTGTTGTGTTCTTATGATTGTGTTGTGTTCTTATGATTGTGTTGTGTTCTTATGATTGTGTTGTGCTCTTATGATTGCGTTGTGTTGCTTTGGTTGTGCTGTGTTGTTTTGTTTATGTTGTACTGTGTTGTTTTGTTTATGTTGTGCTGTGTTGTTTTGTTTATGTTGTACTGTGTTGTTTTGTTTATGTTGTGCTGTGTTGTTTTGTTTATGTTGTACTGTGTTGTTTTGTTTATGTTGTGCTGTGTTGTTTTGTTTATGTTGTGCTGTGTTGTTTTGTTTATGTTGTGCTGTGTTGTTTTGTTTATGT
>MJUT01016369.1:28983-51925 GCA_002080005.1 Gigantidas platifrons | reverse complement strand
AAGAAGGGCATAGCGAAAGCTTTGTTTTACCATGTAACAAGTAGACACTGTATTACCATGCAGCAAGTAGATACGTCCAGGGCGAGTTTTTGTTTACCATGTTACTAAATAGACATCGCAATGGCAATAACTTTGTCTAATAGTGTAATATATAAGACACAACAAAATAAAAGATTATTTCTAAGAAGAAGACAAGTGTCCCTCACATTCTTTCATCTTTATTACTTCCCATTTAAATTGTTGGAGAATTTGTGTGTGCAATAAAACGTTTTGGTCCAATATATGATATATGAATCTGTATGTAGCAATAAACATTCAATACTGTACCAATATACGCATCTGTATGTAGCAATAAACAAGCATGGGAAGTTTTCGGATGATTTCCCATTTAATATGTAGGAGTTGCAGATACCAAGGTTTTGATACAAAAATCTAAGTAAAAAGGGCAATAACTCCTTCAACAGTGATTCGATCAAACTGCCTTAATCTTAAGAAGCATGTCATTGTTTGAGTAATTCCCATTTAAAATGAAGGAGAGTTGTACGTTCAACCTTTCTGAAGAAACATTCGAAGTGAAAAGGCCAATAACTCCTTCAAAAATCCTCCAATATAATTGCCTTAACGATACATGTGATTATTCGTATGGTATTTCTATTAAAAATGCAGGAGTTTTGCGTAAAAGAAGGGCGAGAAATAACCATTATCACAATGTTAACATTACAAATAGATTACAGCTTTGTGTATTTCTTTCAATTAGCAAAAAAAAATGATCGAAACCAATTAAAACATGTGACATGTCATACATACACATTGCCATTCCAAATTGTAAAACAATATAATTATTTTTAATGAAGTAAACTATTTTACATTGGTCTTCAAGAAGAAGAAGAGGCGTTCTTCCTCACAAATGTTCACAGAGAATATAAACTAGTGTGACATTTAACAGAATAAAAGACGGTTTAAAAAGTTCAATTAGGAAATGTTTTGTTCCGAAACCCATCCAGAAAGGCGTTACCTTTATCGGGTTTAAGAAAACTGGAATTAAGGAATAAGTGTTTCTTTAACACTTACGACTTGTGAATAGAGATCGACAGTAAAAAGACGGGCCTTCTAAACAATTATTTGACTGTGAAAACATCGTTTTATAAACATTGTGATGATAATGTCAACATTTTAACTAAATCAAAATATTATCCACTTAAGTGAAAATTGTCTCTAAACTCGTAGAACAACAAATCTGAGCTGTTCACGTGGTGACAATAAAAGTTTATTCTATGTGTACTTAATAATAACAAAACAAAAACAGAGTGTAACAACGGATTAGTTTTACGATATACTGCTTTTAAAATCCATAAAACACTTAAAGAAATAATGAGTGGACTTGTCTTAACAATGAAATGTCTCAGAACATTGACGTAGACGAATTCGGACAAAAAATGAATCTTTCTTCCTCCGAAAATCATAAAAAGAATGTATATTCGGTTGCTTGTACATGTAATATTATTATATACTATAGTGATGAAATCGTTTCGGTTTTCAATATAAGCGAAACTTTGCTTGAAAACAAAATGTAATAGAAATAAAAAGAAAAATCCTTCACACATATTTCCGATGAAGACAAAAAAAAATAGTGATGCTTCAATTTAATAAATACAACAGCAATATTGTCTGTATTAAAATATTTGTCATCTTATTGTTAATTTTGTGCGAAAGAATTGAACAATGCAAATGTGTTAAATTAGGCTCTTTAAAACCGCAAACGAACCATTAAAATAAAATGAGAAAATTCATAATAAATATAAAACATTCGATCAAAATTAAAAACGGCAATAAAACTTCATCCAAAAATAATATCCGTTGTCATTTTGCTTCCTAATGAAGCTTGTGACCAAATTGTTTATTGATACGTCTGTTAATAATGTTGTCAGTGTTCGCCGCCGGCTTATTCAATGTATCCAAGTCTTACAATTGGATTTTAGTTCACTTTATTGCAATGCTTGCACTCACAATTTGAACTTTATCATTGTCAAATATTGCTGAAAGGCAGAACTACATTAATTAATTCTCACGAATTTTCATTTTGTACAATAACTGCAACACTTTTCCAATCACATCGACAAACATTGTTACCCAGAGGGATACCGAATAGTTAACTTGTCGTCTGCGCTCATCAGCTGTTTTCTAGATCGTCATTTATATTACTTTTTATTCCTACCTTTTTCATATTACTTTTTTTCACCAATAAATTCAGATGCTAATTCTTCCCAAGGGATTAATAACCGTAATATGAAAATTAAATTTGTTATTGAAGAAAGTAATGGTTTAACCAAATATCACCCGAGATCCGAACAAAAAATCACATGCGGTTTCATATTAATTTTATACTTTTAATTTGATTAAAATAAATGTCAATGAAACTGAAAATAATACTAGGATACAATGAATGTTGTGATTGATGATATCGTTTTAATTGTAATATAATGATTTCCTCAGGTGATCAACATTTTAACGATCAAACACATTCATCATATCTATTTTATTGCAAAGGTCAAAATCAAATTAAGAAATTGCAGCAAATTTGACCATTTAATTTAATATAAGCATTTAACCAATATTGTTTAATGACAGCTTTAAACACGCCTGGAGATATATATTGTACACACCCAACAAACCCCAAAGCTGTAAGTGCAAACGACAAATAATAACCTAGAATCAGAGATATATATGTTCCTGTATGTCTCTGCTAGAACTGGTTAGCATATATATGTCTACACTGAAATTGTGTTATAAGGACTTGGGTTATGTCTTTACACAACCATTGCAGGGCCATTCCAGTCATATCGTAGGGTTCGGGTTTATTGGTGGAGGAACAGGAGTACCCAGAGATTACCATTGAACTACCTTAATTCACTGACAAACTTTCAGTTGCGTTCAGTACTTCTAGCAACGGACGGGAATGAAACTAAAAAGCTTTAGTGGAGATAGTAAATCATTATGTACGATCGCAGCACCGTGAAAATGTCAAGAAAGTTAGAAAAGGACTAACAATGATTGATTTGTTTTGCTATCTAATAAAATAAAATTCGCAGAATTTATTTTGCATAAGACTGAGGCATACTGCATTGTTTAACAATAAAACAAAACTTGAAACTTTAGACACACTGGTTCAACGGATTTATAATTGGGTAACTACTAGAGATTGTACCGCTTACCTTGTTATTCATGCAATTTGAGTTCAATCAAGTCTTTTTTTAAATAGTAAAAATAGTTTATTGTAGCTTTAAATTACTGATCAGTGTTTGTCCGTTTGTCATTTTATGGCTGTTTTGCACTTTACAGCTTCTGATTGTCCATTTGGTACTAACTCTCCTTATTTATTCATTTTCACATATGTCCTACGTTAAACTTTAAGCCATCAAACTTAATAAAAATTTGGGCATTTCATAATTCCTTTTAGTCCCATCATATCTCCAAAACGGCAAGATTTACTATAAATTTGTTGAAATACTTCAGTCAGGAATTTTCCTACGAATTCAACGGAAATAAAGGTTAGACAAAATTGAAGATACAATCAAGAATGGCTAATCTGGAGAAACAGACAACATGGGGCACGAAACACGGAACAAAGACAAACAAAAACACCAGCAGGAAAACTAAACAGATGAACACGAACTCAGGTTATTGTGGATGGTAATCAGTTTCTTATAAAACAGCACACAAATCTGGGTTTTTGTTTAAATCATCATTTTTGATGCTACCCCCTTTGGCTACCTTTTTATTTCGGAAACTGCATTCACAAGGTATCATAAGGAATCTAAACAGTACACCCTGTAAAATCAGAAGTAAAATAAAAATAAAAAGTTTTGGGAGATGACTCCATTTTTACTGCATTATGTCTTGAAGAGTGTACACAATATTCTGGCATACAACTGAACATAAATAAACAAAATCATCAAAATTATATAAATGCTCCACAACAAACAAAAAAACCATCATTTTGGCAACTTGTGGCTTCTTGTGCCTGCCTTGGTGGAATTTCAATCAAAACAAACATCACCTGTGTAGAGAACCATCCAATGAACATTCCTACCAAGTCTGGTTTCAATTGACTCATTGGTTTCAGAGAAGAGGGCTGAAATGTAAAAGTTTATGGGTGACAAGAAGCAATCAGTAAACCTCAGATAAATCTGATACTCTGCTAGACTGATGAATGGAATCAGCTGAGTTGTGGTGAGTGCACAAGAAGCTGTGTACATGATGTCAGGGGAGCTTAATAAAACCTGCAAAATAACAACAGATAAATTCTAGAAACAACATTGATCAATCAAAATCTGTTATCATAGATTGCTGGGAAACATTGCCTCACTAATTAAAAGGAAAACAAATAATAAAAGTTTCCATCATTTATTTTCATGTTATACACTTTAATACCTGACAGGGGACGGAATGTAATATAACAATAAAATAATAACAAATAAATATATAAGATTATAATACATAAAATATATAAATACTTTATAGTACAAGGATTTAGAGATAAATATATAGTACATATATAATATGACTATGATTGTGATCAAACTGTATAATTAATGTAGCATACACAAAATATTACCAGTATTTACATGTAGCATTAACTTGAGTCATTGGTTCTACCATTAAATATTTACCGACAGCAATTTAATTTGGAATCCAAGATAAGAATGACATGCATAATTACCAGCAAAATGATTGCCACATATAGTCTATCTACTAAATTACGGTGACATAAAAATTTTACCTCCATGACTTTTGAGAATCGAGTTTTAGCATGAATTCTAAGGAGTCATAACATTTTACAAGAAACTTCCCACAACATTAGAGGACACTGGTAATGTTGATGTTTTTTAACATTGATGCACCAGTTTATTAGTTACTGGTACTCAAGTACTGAGGTATGTCAAAGGAACCAGATTAAATTAGTATTTGAAATCTATTCTACCAGTATTAAATAGAACTGAAATGTCGTTATTTACAAATGAACGGTATTTGAAGATATTAAGATATTTCGGAAGAACCATACTAGAAGATATTCAGATATTTTGTACAATAAAATTTCACTGGTTCCCTCACGAACAGTTAGTAAATAATGTAAATATTACATCACTTATCTTATAACAGGACATGGAACACCACATTCTGTAACAACTAGTCCTAAAGGTACAAGTCTAGAATACCAGTCTAGTGAACACATAAGTAACATATATCAGATGCTAAGATGATCAAAATTCAGATTGTAATTGTGTTGATAAAATATACATCTCACTAACAAAGCTAAATGAAAAATAAAATTATGTAAGTTTGACCTATTAAACTGAATGTGAAGGTCATTTGAACCTGAGGTGGCATATTTTGCATATACACCGAAGGATGAATATCCAGGTGCTGATGATGTTGTCCAGAAAAGAACATAATCATGATGCATGAATTAACCACTTTAAACAATTATTAATACCTTAAATTGCTTGTGCTTAAAGTTCTGTAACAAACCACAAGCATGACAGGCATGAGACAAATACATAAATTACATTTAAATGGATATAAAACTACTAATCTGATAGATATTACACTACTAATCTGATAGATATTCAACCATACAAAACAACAACAAAAATAATAAGGCAGTATCATTGTCAGTTGTTGGGTGAACTCTATAATTCTTGAATCAAATGGTGTATTAGCTATACCTGAACATGTGGTGGTATTAAAGGTGAAAGTCAAAGGCACCATAACAATTAGTGTAGTCTATACCAGAATACATTGTATGTCACATGGTGATAGGAAACAAATTACCATGGGTTATTAGAGTATACATTAAATTATCCTACTTTCACTCTTCTAAAGACACATCTGAAATAGCATTTATCACTATAATCTAAAGAAATATCAAAAATATTTGTCAAAATTAGCACCAAGAGCATCAAATTAATATTCACACATACATTACACAATAATTTATTACTTATTTTTTACGAAAATGTATCAATGTTTTCAGTGTTACAAGAAAACCGGAAATTCATAATTTTTCTATATACTGACTGAAGAACAATCAAAATTTCTCAACATACTGACTGTAAATTCTGGCTTGTTTACATAAGTCTGTATCACTCACATAGTAATGAAGGATTTCTTAACTATTCCCCTAATCCAAATTTAACATATATATTCATATTATGATATCACGGGAATAATAATAGATTTAATAGACCCAGTTGAATGTACACAGGCTGTTTTACCATTGCAGCCACTGAAAAGACCAACATGGTTGGACCCAAAGATCTAAACAAATTCTTTGATCAAATCAACAATATGTCTTAGAGTTAAATTCATATATGCCTAAACTTAGGTGATTGAGAACTTATTGATCTTTTATGTAAAACTAAACACCTTTTGATCAATGCCAATTAAAATATTTTTATTGATTTATTATTCTTTTATAACAGTATGTAAATAAAGAAAACAACAGTATGTTAAGAACTAGGACGTAAATTCTTTTCTGCTCATCTGATAATAACTGGATCTGCCTTAGACTCCATTAATTTATATATTGCAATGATGTTTCACATCAAATACAGTTAGTACTTCTGGTTCTTAAGAAGATATAAAACTTCTTACAGATTGTAACCATTGCTTACTTCACTCTATCAGGGAACGAAAACCCCACTCATCCAAGGGCTTCATCTGTTCAAAACTAAATTTTCATATCATTATGATGGTTCATATAATTCCAATTCAGTTGTTAGTTTTTTTTAGAAGAATAGTTAATTTCCAACTTGTATGTCCCCCGTTGGTCCCTCCTTATGAAGGATTAATGCCATTTGAATAAGTTTGAATCTCTCCATTCTAAGGATCCACATTTACAAGTTTAGCTGAATTAGACTGACTACTTCTTAGTGAGAAGATTAAAGTGTGAAATAGTTCACAAAAGACATCAAGTGCTAGCAATAACAGACACTGGCTTCATCCAATGGGCTAAACAAAAACTAAACTTGTGAAAGCTTCAGTAAGATTTAACTTTTGATTAAAAGTGGCCCATTAAGATTGGAAAGCTTCAATACATCTTATTTAACAATCAATCTGATTTACTACGTACCCTAAGTGATGTAGTACATAGTTATCATAGCTACAGAGTAAGCATAGCCAAAACTAACAGCTAATATTAATCAGATTAATTAATACTGACTATATAAGAACTCATATATGTGATAAGGTCCTGGAGCTCATCCTGGAGATTGTCTTGAATATCAGCGAGATTAGGCCGCAGCTGCAACACTAAAGTTTGCTCTGCATAACTTCCAAAATGCAAAAGAATCTCCTCTTTCATTCGATTCAATAAAATCAAATTCCATTTTCCATTTTTCCTGAAACTTTGAAGCATATTTTGTTTTCTTTCTGAACGAATTTTCGGGAGACGAAAAATGACGCTTCTGAAAAGACCCGTCGTTGACTGACAGCACCTGAGATACACACTTCAACATAGGAAACACATCACCATAATCTAATTATATCGCCTACGGGATTTCCAATAATTTACGATGTTTACACATGTACAAAAAAATGTACATTGAATTTCTATTTTTTGCTTTTCATGGATATGCGGGAGAAAATGGCTTGTATCCGGGAGTAGATTTTTGTGGGCTCATTTGCGTGAGATTCCTGCGCAATGCAGGTGCTATCACATGTATGAGAACTATAAATACCTATATATCACATGGGTACTTATATACATATATATAAAAAATATATACACTATCTAGCAGACATGTAAAATAATATCACAAAATAAAGGCAGTAAAAAGTATATATTGCATTTAAAATATTTGTATAATTAACATTATAATAGTCTTAAAATAAAGATTTCATTGCAGACATACAGAACAACATATTAATATACTTTATGAATAAATTAGATCTTGAAAAACAGGTGACATCATTGAATTAATACATAGACTAAGAATCTATCTTAATAAGACACAAGATTTCCATCTCTCTTCATGTGCTGTGGTATAATGTCTACACTTTATTTTTGCACAATAAAAAGAAGTATATTTACCTTACAGAGAGGCTTATCATAGTTATAGCATATGGTCATTTACATCAAAAATTAAAATAGAGACATAATCTATAAAATATTGCATTTATAATTATCAAACAAGAAAGTAATAATAAAACTGTTGAGACAAGCTTTTACAGAAATACCATATGTTTAACATAAATATTGACTTCTTGTATTAGTCTTCTGATGAATTATCTGCTCCTTTCACCTTCTTCCTCAAAACAGTAACCAATCTCTCTAGTCTGAAAAAATCACATGACAAAAGGTCAAAGGTAAATATGATTTTTACCCTAAAATAACAGTGTATTTTCTTCTCTACTTCATAGGAAATATTTTTTTTGTGTAAAAGTTTTATTTGCTATATCTATATAGAACACATTGATTATTATATTAATTATATTTATAAGAGAAAAAAGTTATTGATGATAATTTTTCTATTTAAAAAGATGATATTTCCATTAGAAGTAACTATGGGGATGTATTAATTAGATGAAAATCCCACATTAATTAATAGTCTAGAAAATAAGGTAACAAGAATCATCTCCTAAAAATGATTTACATAAACCAAGATACATTTGTAATTTGAATAAACAAACAAACAAACAAAAAACAAATTTGGTTGGAACCAATTATAATTTGAGTAAGCAAATTATCATTCTCGTATTTTGGTAAATATTCTAATGTTTAAAACATATAATAAATTCTGTATCATTACTAGGGTCAATAGCCTTTCATAAGCCAACTTGTTATATTGTAGTTTTAGAAACGTAATATTTAAATGTTAATTGACATCAATTTTAAGAAGTGAAGAGGATTTTTAAAATACAATTGGTCGGGTAAAAATAAAATGAGGCTATCTTGAAGTGTTTAACGTTACACCTCTCTCAAGTCTCCGTAATGACTTACAGACTTCAATCACAGCTGGACAATTGTTATTGGTAATTGTCCCCGTTGGAGCTTGACAAGGGAGATAACAATATAACTCGGGAGAATAAATCATCCATTGTGATTGAAGGCTTCCCATTAACGACACTATTAGGGGACGAACAATAAATGAATATTGTCATTTAAATATCAATTTCCTATCAACCTGCACAGAATACAATCATTATAAAATGTCATTCATAAAAAACTTAGAAACATATTGAAAATTTGACAAAACAAATCACCTGAGTAAAGGTGCATTATAAGTATGATGGTCTTATTACAAAAGACCAAATATAACTGTTTGTGTATATATCAGGGACAGACAAGTTATAACTGTTAGTGTATATACCAGGGAAAGACAAGTTATTACCATTTTTATCAAGGGAAACCAAATCATAAATTGATGTTTCAACTGATTCTGCACTGGTATACAAAACATTGAAAAGTATTAATTGAAAACAAATATCAAATAGTTATAATTATTTAATTATCATGTAATTAGAGTTTCTACTTCTACTCCTACCAAACACTGACCGCCTTCAACAACTTAAAGATTATGTCATAGGTTGCACATGACAACTGAAAAAAGTTAAAACTATTTACAGGTTTCATAAATTAATATTTGATAGATGAGATAGCCACCTTGAATGTTTCAACCAAGCAACTCGTAACTATGGGCTGTGTAGCTGGTTCCAGCCAGATATCGTACAAGCCAAAAACGATCCTTGTCTTTGTTGAGTTTTACAAGGAGGGATAATGAAAGACAAGGAGTGCATGTTCTATGATTATCTCAAGAGTGGCTTATGTCTGTCTTTTTCGCTTACTGGTTTATACATCATGGCAACTCACTCATACGCTAATGCATATTCACAAATTACTGCATTGTTCAGTTTATTATGATCTATTTTCGACATCCGAACTAAACAAAGATGGCAATTCACTCATACACTAACATACCTTGGTGAATTACTGGGTTGTTCAGTTACTCGTACACTAACACACCTTGGTGAATTACTGGGTTGTTCAGTTACTGGTACACTAACACACCTTGGTGAATTACTGGGTTGTTCAGTTACTCATACACTAACACACCTTGGTGAATTACTGGGTTGTTCAGTTACTCGTAATTTATTTTTGATATTTGGAATGTAAGAGTAGTTATACTATAAGTCTATATAACTTAATGTAATACTTTTTAACTTGTGACTGTGTCTCCTCTAACTTTCTCTCTTGTTTTTCAAGGTCAGTATGTAGTTGATCTCTTTCTATGGAAACGTTCTGTAACTCAGCTACTAATGTGTTGTTCTCTTTATCCTTTAACTTTGATTGGTTGCCATAGAGTGTGTTGTTCTGCTGAATGGATTCCTGGGTGAGGGACTTGTGGAGGCTGAATAAAGGAAAGATTTAGATATAATTATCATATTCCTGGAACAGTGACTTCTATCACTTCAAGGGTTTGTTTATCTTCAATAATTTTGAATCAGTTGTGATAATTTAACAGAGGAGTATCTGCCATTCATATCTATAATAATGTTTAATTTTATTTGATGAGATAAAAAATACATTTTTTTTTAATTTCAGTAACTTTTATGTTATCAAAATACAAATGTATACATTCAAAAAATAAACTTTGTGAATAGAGCTACTGGCCCCATCCATATATCATTTTTTGTCTGTCTGTTTATCTATTTATCCATTTTGTCTATCTGTTTATCTATCCATTCTGTCTGTCTTTTTATCTATCCATTTTGTCAGCCTGTTTATTTATTTATTGATTTTGTCTGTCCATTAATCTATCTATCCATTCTGTCTGTTTATCTATCCATTTTGTCTGTCTGTTTATCCATTTCATCTGTCTGTTTACTTATCCATTTTGTTTGTCTGCTTATTTATCCATTCTGTCTGTTTGTCTGTTTGTCTATCCCTTTTGTCAGCCTGTTTATTTATTTATCCATTTTGTCTGTCTGTCTATCTATCCATTTTGTCTGTCCGTCGATTTATTTATCTATTTTGTCTGTCTGTTTATCCATTTTGTCTGTCTGTTTATTTATCCATTTTGTATGTCTGTCTCTTTATCCATTTTGTCTGTCTGTTTATTTATTCATTTTGTCAGCCTGTTTATTTATTTATTTATTTTTCCTGTCTGTCTATTTACCCATTTTGTCTGTCTGTTTATTTATCCATTTTGTCTGTCTGTCTTATCAATCCCCTGTGTCTTCTGTTTATTTATCCATTTTGTATGTCTGTTTGTCTGTCTGTTTATCTATCTGTTTTGTCTGTCTGTTTATCTATTTATCCCATTTTGTCACAACTTCTGCTGATTTAAACATCTATATAATTTTTCTTAGTTTTGTATTATTACTTGCTACATACAGATGAGCAGTCCCCCAGTGTGATATTGGACATTTAATCATGGAGATCCAGTTAAGGACCGAAAAGGTTTACATGCCATGTGTCTTATTAAAGTAATACAATGTATAACTAAATATTCTTTATAAGAATGTTTTTTTAAACTTATGGAAAATTAATATCTGACATGAAATAAAAATCAGATATATCGTGTACCTGTAGTAAATGCGTATTGTCTCATTTTCATCCTCGAGTTGTCTAACTTTCGCAAGTGCCAGTTCGCACTTCTGTTTAGTAATGGCCAATTCTGTCTGGAAAACAAATGAAGCAAATAATGTTTATTTCTGTAATATATTTGTTTGGAGGATCATATATCAGCTGCATATTTACAGGAAATATTCAAATTTAAAACTAGAAAAAAACCCAGCCTTAATTAACTAAAAGGACCTGACTCAGTAAGGGTATAATTTTTTTAAAACATCTTTAAACTATGTATAAAAATGTTAGCAGTATTTCAATCAGTACACCTCTCATCTTCTTGAATTGACGTATTTCTTTCTACCTTTAGGAGTGGAAACAAACATTCTAACTTTGTAGAGAATCCTTTTAACAATCATCTCATGGTGCACATTAATAAATAACATTATTTATGACTCATTGTACAATATTTTGTAAATTGACAATAAAATTGAATTTATATAAAGAAAAATAATGAATTTTGTTTGTAATATTGTGGCTTTATTAACTATCTTGTGGAATAATTAAGCTAATATATTAATACATGTGTCAGGTGATGGCCATGACAACATGGTATAGCATTAATAATCCCGTCCAAATGTCCATTTTATTATGTTATGTAAGACGACCACGATAATGATGGCAGGTAAATCCTGGTCATAAAGAGACCAATCAATGAAGACTTATCCAGGCCTTATATTAAATTGTTTCCCAAGATTAACTGACATCATCAAGAATTTATAACTTTTATTTACGTCTGATAATATTACCCCTATCTGCATTTAACCTATACAAAGTAAGATATTAAATCGTGGAAACGTAACTGCACAAGTTTCAACGACATTCTGTCTGTCTATTAATATTTCATTTGTCTGAATAATAAATCACCACACCCTCCTCCAATCAAAAGACAGCAGTCGTCAAACCTTAGCAAGTGGTATTGGGTCAAGCCCTGTTAGTTTACGCAAACAAAAATACAACAATTCGAACATGATGAATTTGATAAAAATCGTATAGTACAAATTTACATAACGTTGAGTTAACAAACACTAAGTTATGACAAACGAGAACGATCATCTCATATACAGCAAGTTTTCCCAGCAATTTTAAACTTCATTAAAAATCTTGTAAAGGGCCAAACAAAAGTAAAAGTGATGATATGTAAACAAGACCACCATAGTAAGAAACCTGATTAACATGATACTTTTATTTTATCTCTGTAGATTATTTAAGTCATCAACAGTATTTATTCTTTTTGTTTGCCAGCGAGATGTGTTCACAAGTAATATACAAAACATATTTACCTAGCGTGTATGGAAGGCCAATTTGTGTCAACACTCGTTAGCTTGTACAACGATCTATTGGCAAACATTGCCTTAAATATTTGGCAAACAAACTTCATTCATTACTCCTTTACTATAGACAACATGATAATGGTCTCCAAAAACTTTGTTTACTTTTCAATTGTTCTGTTGAATTCAGTTAAACAAAGTTGTCATTAATTCTGACATAATTTACATATTATATTCCAGGGTAATTTAAATGATATAAGGCCCTTTACTAATTTCACTTTTAAAATTCACAAAATTTGTCAAAAGAATATTTCATCACAATAAACTGATAGTTTATATATATATATATATATATACATTTTTTTTTTATATGTTTATTAGGACATTTTATATAAATTTTATGTTCAATGTCAGATGCTTTTATAACTTATTGAAAACTTGAAGAAAAAAAATCACAATATTGTAATTTTGTATCATTTCATTAGCAATTTTATCAGTGTTGAATATTTCTAGCTAACAAAACTATAAGAACAGTGTATATTAGAAACTGTTTCTCATAAATATAGGAATTTTCAATTAAATGTTAAGAAGTAATGAATTTAAGCATTTTATTCATTTCAACCTAATAACCAACAGACATTTTTTTCTTTTTTTTTTTCAAGTTCCCTAAACACTTTTTGATATCCAATTAAACTGGTTATACAGCTCTGAAACAAATGCCAAATGAAATAGTGCTCCGTATTCTAGATATTACTCCATCTAACCCAATTCTTAATATAAAAATCTAGTGCACCCAACCCTAATTAATTTGTGGAGCCCAATTGTTAGTACAAGCCCATCCCCTGATCAATCAAAAACAAACAGCTAATAAAACATCCACTATGTACTACGAAACAGCTGTTAGTAGACATGACAAAAATACTGAGCCAAACTTACCGTGGGGAAGGAGGGGGTGTGGGGTACAGTCTTACTGGCTGATCAGGGGGCTAAATAATATACAGGTGAAAATTTACATAAAAATCATATCTTTGTTTAAATACAAATTCACCGACAATTTTGGCAAAACATATTTTTTTTGCTAAAATGAGGACAACACAAAATTAACAATGAACAACAACTACTAGCTCTTTACTGGTTAATTACCAGACCATATAACACATGTTAATTACCTGATGACTTTTACCTGTGTAAAATGTAACATTCATTTTTAAGTATCACTTATATATAACATATTTCATATAAACCACACTTATTCGTTTTCATATTTTCAATAAAAAAAATTAAAAAAACAATCTCCTCTTACTATTTTCTAAAATCTACTTTTCAGTGATTTTGTACAAGGGCTCTAAAATTTTAATTACCAAAAAAAAAATCTCCAGATAATTCATATAATTTCCAACAGTATTTCACAGAAAAAATTTTAAACCTTAAAAGTTTCCCAAAAGGTACAAAACCTATTTTTTAACACTATCTAAAAATGTTCTTATTTAAAATTTGCCATTGAATAATTACTGATAACAAAAGTAATAAACTAAGGTATGTTACTCTGGATGACACCTTTTATTGTAAGATAAAACAAAAGCCGTCATAAATAACATAATCTATCAATATTTATTGAGTTGATAAATCTGTCATGTGATAAATGGTCAGGTATTATCCAGGTAAAACCACAGGTATCATTTCTTGTTTTATTATCAAACTTTCAATCAACCAATGCCTTTATCAGTCTTACCCAAGATTTTCTTCTTTTTATCAGAATTTCAACAGATTTATCATCAAGAAAAAGAAATCATTAAAACAGAAAAGAACTGAATTACACACATCAGTACAGAAATAAAGAACACATCAGTGGCACTAGCTAGAGGCTCACACGAGCCATAATCAGTGCCACTAAGCAGAGACTCACATGAGCCATAATCATTGCCATTAAGTAGAGATTCACATGAGTCTGTATCACTCACCTGGTTTACAGACTATTATTAACTATGTAAAATTTTAGTCCTCAGAAAATGGATCCATGAGACCTTTATTTGGATATAAACTTAAATATACATACTATATACATGTATTACAATGATGATCTATGGTCAATAGTTTAATACAATTACATTTTCATAACTAGTAAAAGGATTTTAAACATGAGAGGTCATCACTGGTATAAACTTAAATCTTCATATCACAATGATGTTTCATGCCCAAGACAAATTATGGCCTTAGAATAAGTTAAAAATGAATGACTATCAATGATGGTATTGAAGAAAAAAAATGATCAACTAAACAAACTGACTTTGAAACTAATTCTTACACATGAGAGTTTATATGTATGTATATACATGTATAATTAAAATTACAAGTGATATATTTTTCATGTGAACAGGGCATCCCCATTTGCCATAACCATAATTAGGCATGCTAAGTTCCAAATGGAAAGCACATGACCCAAAAAGGGACAATATTTGAGTAAAACAAAATCACTTGTCTATAAATTCACAAAATCATTTATTTGAAATTAATCATTATTTAGGAAGAAGGAAACAGATTTTGAAACAAACTAAAATGTTTCCTTTGACAGTTACTTTAGTAAAACAATCAAATTTATGGTCATACTTTGGATTGGTTTTAAATGGAGAAATTTTGAAAACTTTTTTTTATTTATAAATTGCACCAACGAAAAAAATTATTTGATTTGGGTTTAAAGAAATCCTTTTCACTGGGCATTAAATATCCAAATTCAATTTAATGTGAATACGAAAACAGCGACAAAACCAATAACATAATCTATATAAACCTCCAATATTTACCATGGATTACATCGCAAACAGCTGACATTTTCTGCATTGTTATAGAATTGTTCATACAACAAATTTATATGTATAGAGGACATAATGATTTACAGAAGGTTTAACTTCTTCATGGAGGACAAATCTCATCCAATCAAACACTTTTTTATGATTGTATAAATAATAGAAACATGTGTTTTTGTGGATTTCTGTGACAAATTTACAGGAAAATGTTGAAAGACGCATAAATCTTTTATTTTATTAAATTTTTAATTTAAACTTTTTAACATGTGTGATTTTCTGTATTTAATACCAGTAAGGCGTGTTGGGGTTTACCTAGTTTTACTTTCCTCACTTCAAATGATTGATCACATTTACTAAAACCATCAGATTTGATATATTTATATTCTGGTTTAATTGCAGATTTTTCAAAATCTTCCGTATAAATGCATTTCTATGTTTTTCTTTCTGTAAATACACTTCCTTTCCATAATAAAAATGTCTTTTTTTTAATTTTCAATAATAATCACAATCACAGTTATATATACTTATTTATTCATAAAAATGCAGTTTCTGAAGACCCTGTGTTGCTCTATTGATATGAAACAGCATCAATAAAATTTACAAACAAAAAAAACCTGTGTATCTGAGTACAATTCAGCTCTTTCTGAGGAAAAGATTTTTGTATATTTTTCAATGATTCTCAATCAGACTCTTTTCAACTTAACTATAGTCAACCTATATAATGGCAACTATCTTGAATTTTTTATTTGCACCAAAAATAAAATATCTTGATAAAGTATCATTCAACAATAATTCATCTGTTCATGTGAAATAACTTAGGTTCAAGTTTGGTGGTTTGTCAGCAATATATTTTTGGATAATTTTTCCATAGTCCTATACTAGAATATCTTACATGATGTTGACAATTTTGAATTTTAAATCTCAACAAAGAACACATAAGGCCATAAAAAGTTAATTTCTTGGTTCTCAGGCCCGCCCGCATGTGGAAATTCGTCGCCGCATTGCCGATTTTATTGCAAAAATAGTTAAAAAAAAAATTTAAATGCGGTAGCGCTGTCCGTACGGAAAAAACAACTGCATCCGTTTTTTCTCTTATATCGCGTGCTCGGTGAAACGCTTTAAAACGCATCATGCTTAAATGAGATTTAAAGCATCGTTATGACAATGTATAGATAAAAAACATGTTTCCATTTGACATTTAGACAAAATATCAATCGTTTCTGTGCAAATTCGGCACAAATGTCTGCCAGTTTTACCAGGGAACATAATAGGGGGCTTCTCCGAAGCTTGTACCTTATTGGAATTGTTTACGGAGATAAAAAAAATGGTATGTTGGGACCAGCGGATCGGAAGAAATAAAATTGAAATTTGCAATAAAGTAATGAACAGATTTATACATTGCCATATTTTTCACCAAAAAAAAAAGAAAAAATGTCTCCCTCATCACTTTTTACAGCAGTAAAAGGATAAAAAAAAATGCCGCCCTCCCTCATCAATTTTGACAAAAAAGGGCCAGAGAACCAAGTAATTAATTTTGCATGGCCTAAATGTTAAAGAACCATCAGTAATCATCAGATACAGTTAGGGTTCAAAATGGTCATGCTTTCTGACAAGTAGATTTATAAATTTTAGAAGAATAATTGGCTCTAGCAAGCATTGCTTTTTGATCTGCACCAAAAATGTAAAATTTAAAAGCAGGAGTATTTCAGCCAGGTTCAAATCAGTTTGAAGCATTATGATGGCAACACCCCACACGACTCTTAGATTCAAATGAGCTGAAGTATTACTGTGAAATATTGGTTGTGAGAGTTAAAAGTGAGTATTATGTGGTATTTCCCTGTAAGAGATGTACTCAGTGGTGGGGTACTTTATAGCACTGTACTCAGTGGTGGGGTACTTTATAGCACTGTACTCAGTGGTGGGGTACTTTATAGCAGTGTACTCAGTGGTGGGGCACTTTATAGCACTGTACTCAGTGGTGGGGTACTTTATAGCACTGTACTCAGTGGTGGGGAACTTTATAGCACTGTACTCAGTGGTGGGGTACTTTATAGCACTGTACTCAGTGGTGGGGTACTTTATAGCACTGTACTCAGTGGTGGGGCACTTTATAGCACTGTACTCAGTAGTGGGGCACTTTATAGCACTGTACTCAGTGGTGGGGTACTTTATAGCACTGTACTCAGTGGTGGGGTACTTTATAGCACTGTACTCAGTGGTGGGGCACTTTATAGCACCGTACTCAGTGGTGGGGTACTTTATAGCACTGTATTCAGTGGTGGGGTACTTTATAGCACTGTACTCAGTGGTGGGGTACTTTATAGCACTGTACTCAGTGGTGGGGTACTTTATAGCACTAAGACTTACCAGATTATTCTGTTCCTGTCTTTGGTACTTAAGTAATTCCTCCTCCAGCTTTCTGGCCTGCAACATTTAAAATCTATTTAGTGTACACAGTATAGAAGGGTATATAGATCAGAATAGAAACATGAAGAAAGATTAAGCAGTAAAAGCACTGTTTCCTTAATCTATGGTCATTGTATTGTGTATATCCACCCTATACATCTATTCTATACTTTCACCATGTCCACTGAATCATTGTATTGTGTATATCCACCCTATACATCTATTCTATACTTTCACCATGTCCACTGAATCAAATATTAACCTACTTTTTATAAAACATACTGACTGACTGAAAGTTGTTGTCTATTCTTATTTTTTAAGTTTTTTAAATCAGACTTGTGTCATAGATTTAAAAAAAATAGAGGTGGGGATATCAAGGTCTATAAATAAATAGAGGTGGGGATATCAATGTCTATAAATAACTAGAGGTGGGGATATCAATGTCTATAAATAACATTCCTGTTCAAACTTGGTTAGTTGTGCAAGCTCACATTTATTGTACTGAAGCTGAAATCAATTTATTTTAGTTGTAAATATTGATATCACGACTACTATGTTGTTTGGCTACAAAAATGTCCTAAATAATGTCATGTGATGTTCTAAATCATGTGATAATTTTCAGTAAACAACATATCCAGAAAATGATGTACGGTATACCTTTGCTAAAGTCATATCTCTTTGTTCTAAGACAGCTTGCATCTCGTCTGCTGTTATTTCTCTTTGTCTCTGCTTAGTTTGTTCCAATTTTTGTACTAATGCAGTGTACTCCTGTGTTCTAGGGAAATCAAACTGGCCTAATCGAGTCAAAAGGTTGTCGAAACTCTGAAAAATTGTTTTAAAAGAGTAATAGAATGGCCAAGCCAGTGGAACATAATATAATTGTAGCACATTAAAGGAAGCATAACAAAATAAAGTTGATCACTGAATTCAAAATGATAACTATTCAGATTTATCTTAGAATACAAGTCAAATTTACATTTCCTTTTATTTTGGGGAATTTCGTGACTTCAGAAATTCAGAATGTTTTATTGTGACTTCTACAAAGATCAGAGTTCAGAACAATTTTATTGTGACTTCTACAAAGGTCAGAATTCAGAATGTTTTATTGTGACTTCTACAAAGGTCAGAATTCACAACCATTTCATTGTGACTTCTACAAAGATCAGAGTTCAGAACAATTTTATTGTGACTTCTACAAAGGTCAGAATTCACAACCATTTTTTTTGTGACTTCTACAAAGGTCAGAATTCATAATGTTTTATTGTGACTTCTACAAAGGTCAGAATTCAGAACCATTTTATTGTGACTTCTACAAAGGTCAGAATTGACAACCATTTTATTGTGACTTCTACAAAGGTCAGAATTCAGAATGTTTTATTGTGACTTCTACAAAGGTCAGAATTCAGAACCATTTTATTGTGACTTCTATTGTGACTTCTACAAAGGTCAGAATTCACAACCATTTTATTGTGACATCTACAAAGGTCAGAATTCACAACCATTTTATTGTGACTTCTACAAAGGTCAGAATTCACAACCATTTTATTGTGACTTCTACAAAGGTCAAAATTCAGAACCATTTTATTGTGACTTCTAAAAAGGTCAGAATTCAGAACAATTTTATTGTGACTTCTAAAAAGGTCAGAATTCAGGACTTCCAAAAAGGTCAGAATTCAGAACCTTTTTCTTGTGACTTCTACAAAGGTCAGAATTCAGAACCCTTTCATTGAATACTACATCACAATAAAAGTCCAGTACATCCTTCCTTATATTCAGCTTTGAATTAAAAAAAAAATCTTCTTGTGTAACTGAGATAGAAATCCACATATGAACTTGATCTGTATTGTGTTATAAGCATCATTGCTTGAATATATCACAAAAATAATGTTAGAATATTGAAATCAACATTGAAATATTTGACCCTTTGTCAAATGTAAGAGTTTCCTATAAAAAGACAGCTTCTTTCATTTTAAGACAGTTTCAAAGAGGGCAATAATTCATTTAACACAAGTTCTATCAACCTCCTAACACAATATGTACATGTTCTCCACTGCTGTACAAACATGTACAACATGTACTTCCAATAGGTATACATTTTTTGTACATGTACAATCAATTACATTTGAAGCTACTGAAGAAATAAATATTTCTAATTGTCATAATTCTTACAGCTCTGTAATACAAGGGATGAACTGTTTAAAAGACTTAAAAATATTAATTAACAGAAAAGAAACTAATTATTGTTATAGCAGTGGATTTGTTTAGTTCTGCATAGAATGATTTAGGGACCGTTATTTATTTTCCATTTGAATTAACTTTGACCTAAAGATTTGGTGGGAACATAGATTTGTTTGCTACTGGTTAATTCTCTTTACCGAACATCCAGGCAGTTAATAATTGTAGGTGGTGAAGGCAGCAGAAATCCTCAGGATTTCAATGGAAAAGTAGAATTTTATTTTACTAAAATAAATTAAACCTGTCGTATATAGATTGAAGAAAATGAAACTAGAGATGTGACTTAGTGTTAACAAGGACCAGAGGTGATATTAATTACTCTATTTAATTTCTGCTGGTAGATATTACATAAATTAATATACATTGAAGTCTATGTAGAATCTCAGGGAGTTTGTCTGACTTCTCTGCCTAATATTTTCTTCGTATCAGAAATATTAATCATTGATTGGTCAACTACTTATTGTGATGTCAATCCAGAATCGAGAATATACTATTTATTCTTGTTAGATTTTAAAATATATATTCTTGCTTCCTGCAAATTTTTACATAAATATTAAATCAATTTTCGATAAAATATCATAAAAAATATGGGTTAAGTAAAAATACCCAGCTTTAATATCTCCTATGAAGTTGGAGCTAAAATGACCCTATGTGGTTTTTTTTGCTTACATTTCCAGTGCCCATTTACAGAAAACTTTCTCCAATGAAATTCTATGTGACAAATCACTTAGATGATGTTACTTCCAAGTTAAATTTGATCATTATTGACAGGTACTTCAACAAACAAAATTTACAGGACAGATAAGAGGGACATGAAAAACCCAGCATATTGAATGATTTACAGAGAATTAATCAGATATTACAGAGATAAAACATTTGTTTATAGATCTATAAACAGCTTGTTACACCAAGAAATGTCAGGATTCTCTTTCATGTGAAATACGACTGACAAATAAAAATGTTCTTTTCCAAATCAAAGGCATCTGGGATAAATCGTAAATATCACCAGTCTGTGATCTAGCTCTCAGATTTTCTCATTTCAATGTAATATTTCATTTTCATCTTGGATTAAAAACCACGATAATCAATACATTTCATAAATTGTTCTTGGGTAACGGTCATATTTTCTTGTTTTTAATCTATGACAGGGATCTACCTTATAAATCTTTGTCGTATTTATTGAGCAGTTTAAAGACATTCTGAGCATGAGTAATTGGTTGTGTAAAGGATGAAATTTCTCTTCAACTTTAAGTAAGATGAAATAAGTCAGAGATTTTGACAAGCAATCGTCGGCATTCTGATACGAGGTGAACTAATTCAGATCAATCAACACTTCGGAGGGGTTGAGTGAGATTACAAAAACATACAACTCAAAATGATCCACAAAGGTCATATCTGGGAAAATTGTGGTTCAAAGATTTTGATACTTTATAACTATTGATAAATAATATATTTTCTGTCTATGTCCAAGTTTAATGGGAACTTTTTAATCCAGAGATTTACTAGACACAGTATTTTTTGTCATAAACATTTTCAATAAATATGATTAAAGCTTAAATATTATCTCAAAAGAGAATGTAAAAGAAAGACTTCTTTCTGTGATGTAAATGGTAGTGTCTATAAACATTTAAATTCAAAATAAAAATTAAAATTCCCCTAAATGGACCCCACTCAGCAGGAATCTGTGGTCAAGGAACATGATAATTCTAGGATCTCTTTCTAATCACTAGGAATTTATGATCAATATAAAATCTATGAGAATCAGTTGATTATCAGACAAAGATTATGTTTCTACTGATCTAAGACAAGATTATGTTTCTACTGATCTAAGACAAGATTATGTTTCTACTGATCTAAGACAAGATTATGTTTCTACTGATCTAAGACAAGATTATGTTTCTACTGATCTAAGATTCAATGACATTTCTTTAACATTAATGTGATGTTGTTGTCTATATTGCTAAGTTTTAACTAATTTGAAATTCAAACTTAATTTACAATTGTATTTATAATCATATCATCGACATATGTAGGATAGTAGTCAGGGATAGAGAAGATAGAACAGATTGGTTTAGAATGTATGTGTATATGTAGTGTATATTGTATATGGTAGTCTCACAAGACAATACAAGATAATGTATTTCATTGTGTGCTATAAGACAACTAAAGTCATACAATTTAAAAAATGTAGGAGGAATGGTACTGAGTAGTCTAGCAGTTAAGGTTGATTGCTTCTCACCATAAATTATAGTACCACCAACTGAAGGCAGTGGGGATGGAGGGTGGCAGTTTATTAGTCAGTTTGGGCTTCCCCCTCTAATTACACTAGCCAGGATAGAGCTGAAAAACAGCTGGAAGTAACTATAAACACCAATAACCTAGCCTAACTTAAACTGTTGGGCAAGTTGTAATCATGAGGTCAAAGGTGATCACAGGTAACATAATAAAAGGCTGTTGGCCACTGGTCCCCCGACGCCATGGTTATATGGTAAGATTAAATTTTGAAACTGCTGTAAACTAGAGGTTCAGGTGAGCTTGTATCACTCACCTGACTTAAATAATTCTGAAAGGGGACCACCCAAGGACCATTTTGAAGT
>MJUT01016369.1:2515-28424 GCA_002080005.1 Gigantidas platifrons | reverse complement strand
AGATTTTCCCCCAAAACCCTTGCTTCAAATATATCCATGTAAGAACCCATCCAAGATGATGATATTTACAAGCCACATGCAAAAAAATTATTCAAATTTATCCATGTTTACTAAAATTATCGCGTAAACAAGACACAATTCTCAAAATTGTTGATTTTTCAACCAAAAACTAAGATTTTCCCCCAAAACCCTTGCTTCAAATATTTCCATGTTAGAACCCATCCAAGATAATGATAATTACAAGCCACATGCAAAAAATTATTCAAATCTATCAATGTGTACTCAAGTTATTGCGTAAACAAGAAAGTGTGACGGATGGACAGACAGACAGACGGCCGCTATTACTATATCCCCTCACCACTATCACGGGGAGATAAAAAGGGATGTAACGCTGGTAAGATTTGTCGAATAATGATCGCTATCAAACTTGACCTAGATATTCATGAGATACACTTACATACCAAACCTAGTTTCAATCTGATTATTTGTTCCCAAGTGATCATCTGGAAACCAAATATTTAACAATTTTGAGGTATAAAAAGGGGCATAACTCTAGTAAAAATAGTCGAAAAATTGTCATTATCGAACTTGACTTAGTTCTTCATAAGATAAACTTACATACCACACCTAGCTTCAATCTGACTTTTCATTCACAAGTTATCATCTGGAAACCAAGCACACAGACGGACGGACGACACCCATTTCTATAATCCCCTTCGACGAAGCATCGGGGGACAACAACTTACCTCAGGTAAATCCATTTCATCGTCAATATCATCATTATCTGATCTACTATCTCTGCTGAAATTTCTGAAAAATAAATCTTTTTCATGAATATTCTTTAGTTTTTTTCACATTCCTAAACCATGTACTAATATATTAAAGCCATACAAAATAAATAGCTTATACCAGTAAGGCCCTGCTAACCAGACCCATATACTGCATTGACAACAATTACCATTTCCTTTTCAAGGGCTCAATATTTTTTTATTAATACATGTGTATTATATATTTATAGGACATATGAATGGTAAAACTTCCCTCCACCCATTATCTGGTCTTGATAAATAGAACATAGAGTTGGTGACAATAACATGAGTTAATAACTTGACAATACTTTGTTGAAATTCTCTGAAACATAAATACAATATTCATTCATACATGGATGCTAAGATAGTTTCTAACTCAACTCAAATAAAAACGACAAATAAAGATGTCAAATTAGGATCAACAATACAGATTACATGATGATAATATAATAAATATAACATACTCTTCATAACGTCTTTCTAATTCTGACAGACGAAATAAAGCTTCGTCTCTCTCCTGATTGGCTACTTTTATTCTACCCATCATGGCCTCCTCTTTCCTCCGCTGTGCCTTATGGACTTCTTGAACCATTCCTGAGATTGTATAAAACAAAGTCGTAGAGATTCTTTGCTAAGAAAGCATAATTATAGAGACAGAGCAAGGAGTAAACATACTGCAATTGTAATAATGTGTTTTGTTTGGGTGACATGTCTGTGTCATGCTGTTTTTAACAGTATAAGAATCCAGTTCAACATTCTACTGGTAGTCTAGCAGGAGCAGTTGACATAGAGAATTTAAATGATGGAAATTATAATCTCATGTGGCAAACATACAACTCAAATTACAAAAAAAGCAATGATATTAAAGTCATTGCTCGGGCATTTAAATCTAACATTCAGCTTAGGGGTGGTCTAACATTTACACAATTACCATTGAAGACTACACCATGACTGTGAGATGAAGAACAACAATAAAAGTACCGTTGATTTTAACCTGGGTTTCATTATCTAAATATTCTCTAACATCTACATCTTTTCTTGTTATATTTAATATCGATCAAAACTATCTATTACCAGATAACAGGAATACAGGACGTTTTAAAAAGGTCGTGTCATGTCAAGTAATACAATCTGTAACAGACATTATCAATTCTAAAGGAAATATGTTCCTACACTGATGTAATATTCCTCAGGTATTGAAATACCTGTAAAGTGCAGGTAAAAACTAAGGGAAAATAATACTGAATAATTTGATCCTCCGGTTGACAACAATAATTGTCCAATTACCAATGACCTAAACCATTACGGGAACACCATGTTAATTCATTTGGGCTTTCCTATTTTACATTTAATATGGTGTAAACAGCTCTTATAATTATCAATAAAGATTGCAATAGAAAGATAAAACGGAAACGAGATACAGCGATTTATTTGATGGTGACTGAGTGATGTACCAAACTCATTAGAATGAGTTGATCACGATTGAGACACATCTCCGTAAATTATTGTCTACTTTAATAGGAACTGTTGCAGGGCAATTAATTCTACCAGATCAATCACAAATAACCTAACTAAAAATGAAATGGAATGAAATAGGATCAATATCACACTACTACCATACCTAACTATTTAATGGAAGTAAAGATCACATATAGATAATGTATTGTAACATTATCTGGTCAACTGCAATCAAAATTAGAAAAAAATAATAAATTTCATTTAAAAGAGTTATTATACTTAATTAAAATAAATATCATATCAATATCAGATTTCAAAAATGTGAAAAAAGTCTGCACTTTAATATTGGATAGAAAAATGGGAATAATACTGTAAATTATATCATGGAAACAAATTAATAGGAACTTAAAATAAACCTTTGTCATAGATTCTCCCCTTTATAGTTGTATTTCAGTAAAAAAAATAAAATGAAATGTCAGTTTTGTATTCTAAATAAAGTTATTCCTCATTCCTATTTTGATTTTAATTTCAGACTACTTCACTCCTTTTAAATACATTTGTACATGTAGAATTTTAAAATATTTCTATTTCTATTACTAGTAAGTACTCTGTCATCAGTCATCTGTCTTGGTTGTTTTGATTCCATATGTTCTATTTTCACTTTGTTGACCTAAGTACTTTCACTTTGCACTAACCTGCAGCTACAGAAGCATCAGTGTGACCTTTTTCATCAGCTTCTCTCACTTTGGCTTTTAATTTTTCTGTCTCAACATCTAATTCCATTTGAATAAGTTTATCCATCAACTAGAATAAAATAATAAATTTAGTATTAAATTCTGTTTAAGTTTACTTTTATCAAAATAAAGTTCATACTATATTATTTATTGATAAAGTAAATGAATACTGCAAAGACATTTACACAAACTGAAGAAAAACAGTAATAAAAGCGTTGATTTTTATTTTTCCATTTTATCCAAGTTTCAGACGTGTTTTTTGTTCATGCCCATTTACAACAACATCCTTTGATGTTTAAAGAGAAGGATTACAGCATTATAAAATATAATTATTTATTTCAAAAAAATAATGGAAACTGTTACAGAAGTTGTTTTTGTAGATTCAAATATATTTGAACATTAAAGAATTAAAATAAAAATTGTTGCCACTGCATTTTTGATAAATGTATCTAATCTTAATGAGATTTGTTACATAGGGATTTCAACTTTTTATTTTAATGTTTTGCAGCTTCATATTTTTAATGAGATTTTTTACATAGACATTTCACCTTTTTATTTTGATGTTTTGCAGCATCTAACTCAGACAATAACAGCGCCACCTGTCTTGTTTGGTCTCCTGAACTAAGATGACTACTGTATAATGGTAGTACTGATTCTGTTATTGATGTCGGCTGATGAGATAGAAATGACGATCTGATCGGTGATGGATACCCATTCATGGTATGTGACGGAAGTCTTAGTAATGGTTGTTGTTGTTGTTGTTGTAGTGGTTGCCGTGGAGGTAGTTCTTCTGTATGTAGTTCACTTAATGATGTGTCCATTTGTTCTGACTGATCGTCTTGGATACCACTATTTTGTAAGTTTGGAGTACGTAATGGATTGTGTGGTGAAGTCATGTTATATGAGTATGCACCAGATGGGCTGAATGTTGAGGTTAGTCCAGGTTTATAATACATGGGAGTTTGAGGCATACTCATGTATTGTGGAAATGCTGACATATTGGAATTAGGCATAGAAAAATTAGATTTATTAATAAATGATTTTGCTGGATCAGTTGTTTCATGTTTAGACCTGGGACTTCCTCCTTTGAAATCTGAAAATAAAACATACATAAAATCATTTTAATCAAGAGGTTGTAACATGGTGAAGAAAACACCTTGTGAATGTTTTCTTCCTTTTCCTGTTGGTGAAAAGTGAAATGCATTTGGGTAGTCTCAAGGGAAAGTTTACCATGTGTCAATTATCAAAATGGTGATGTTGTGTTTATTAGCTTGATTCATTATGTATTTTGATGCCTTTTTTTTTTTTTTTTTTTTTTATAAAAAATTAAAAAAGACATTGTTTTTCTCCATCAATAACAAACAAAAATGGTGCCATCGGAAGGGGATACAATCATGCACGACGCTTTTAAGATATATTTTCTTTTCAATGTAATTTTACAATGGTTTGTGTACCATATTTCAATTTACATTACAAAAAGCACTCATTTCCATTTCCTAAGTAAATTTTTTTCCTACACCCTACATGTACAATGTTGTTCTTACTTTATTTGCATCAACCTCTGAACATTTTTGATCTTTGATAGAAAATGCTACATAGTTTCTAGGCCAGTAAATTACAGCTGTAAAAAGAGGTAACAAATCAATACATAAAATGACAATAAGATGATCCAAGGGCTATTACTCTGTAATGACAAAAGTAAAAAGAATTATTATAAAATCTTGCCTTTAATTCAATATTTGTTTGGTCAATGATTACATTTCTGTCATGACAAGGTACTTCTGTTTAATTATGTCCATCATTCATGTTTATATACCATGAATATTTACCCAAATGACTGTTTTTGAGTAAAACATAGAAAGAAATTATAAGTATATTAAAATGTAACAGTTTCGTACTCAGAACAGAACTAAAACTACAACAAGAATATTCCAAGAGGACTTGTAATCATACTCTATTGAGATGTTGCTATGGAAAAATTTTTGTATCCAATTTCTTTCAAAGAAAAACCTACCCAAAATTCGTTTGACTTGATTTGGTGATTTATTTGGTCCAACTTGGTCTGGACTGGGTGGTCTGTAAGTACAAATCAATATTTATTTTATACAATCAATAACATTTTATACAAAATTGTTAGATGTGGTTAGAAGATTAAATTTTCGGCTTTCTCTATTGTCTTGGTAGAAAAACATTAAGCATCAAAATTCTCTATTAAATCTTGTTTTATTTTGTGTTATACAGAAATCCAACACAAAGAATACTCAAAATTACAAATGTATGTTCCAGTGTGTTCTATGTTCTAAATTTGAGAAAAAAAAATAATTCATGATTTAAACTGCTTTTTATAATCTATCTAAAATAGCTTCAGCAATGTTTATTATAATCTATCTAAAAAGAAATTCAGCAATTAGTAAAATACTATCCAAAATACAAGCACAAATTTACAAAGTGCAGACATTTAAGAAAAATTCAATATACATGTACCAAATAAAACCTCACTTCCAAAAAAAATGTCAGCTCCTAAAAATGAAGACTTATTTTGCAAACTTTGACAATTTCCAAAGAAGGACTTACTTAAAAAAAAATGTCATCTCCTAAAAAAGGAATTTATTTCCTCAAAAATATATATTATTAAAAAAAATCACTTATTTTGAAAAACATCTCCATCTCTTAATCTATGAAATAAGGACCGACTTCACTTGCTAGATAGGGTCTTAATAAAAAAAAAAATCCTAGACTAAATAGAGAGGTACCCCTCTCCCTTCAACATGTATATCCTAAATAGAGTACTCAAAAAACATTTTCATATCCAAAATAGGTATTACTTCAATTTTTGCTTTATCCTAAATATAGACTAATCTAGATATTTAAAATATAGCACCAGTACTTTAATACATGGTACTGTTAGTCTTTGTTTCTGAATGTTACAAAAATTATATAAAACCAAAAGTCATAAATGTAACTGAAATTTAATATAAATAGCAATATAGCACACATTTAAATAATAATACGCTTTAAAATTTAACTACTACTTAAAAGCTGGAACAAATTTGGTACATCGTCCTTATACCTCAAATAAATTAGGAAGACTAACTGGGTTCCTAATCTCTGTATTTTGTTCATATCAAACCATTAAAAAATAAACCAGTATTTACAAATTATCTCCCTTTATAATGACTTGTGTGGTTTTTTATTTAATTATATTTATCATTCTAATTCATACATACAACAAGGCAATGACAACATGCTGTTAACACAGTTATCTCAATATTTGATTATTTATTTTAATGTTTCTAAATCTAATATTTATCTATATAATATAACATAACTGATCAGTAAATACTATTTCTATGTTTTAATAGTCTTATTTTAATATTTGTTGATACAATACAAAATAACTGATGGGTAAATAAGATTTATATGTTTTATAAATGATCTGCATATTTACAAGTAAGATTTATTAGCGATAGACGTGTTTACTTGTAACTTGGCTAAGAATGTTTGAAAATGAAATGCATATTTACGCTAGAAGATGAAAGCCAATACATTAATATCGTAGAATAAACAACAATCATTTGCACAGCAAACTATCAAATTGTGTATTCAGAGTTATCACTGTTTAAAATCATTTATCTATAGACTTCTGCTTGATTAGAAATTTCAACAATCCACTGTGTGCATAAAACGTAAAGTCAACTGTGATAATGTTGTGTAAAGTGACAGGATTAAACATTATTTAGTCATCTGGTATCCGCAATATCTATTTGAGCGGAGATTTTAGACAATGTTGATACAATAAACGTTTACACATATAAAAATTGTATTAGTCAATATATTTGTTTGGCAAAATAATCAGTGAGATGATCTTTCTAATGCTTACATAACAAACAAAAATCAAATTTAAACCAAAGTGCTGATAATACTGTGTGTGTATTGTTAAACAATTGCAATGTCAATACAAAGGGAGCTAACTCTATCACTACTATTTCAATAAGATATTTACAGATCAATATTTATACACTGATAATAGAGATGACAGTTTCAACAACAAAAAACAAACAAAAGCAATGCTAATTTTAATAATCAAGTTTGACATCTATTCATATCATTGTGAAATTCTATTATTTAATCACAAAGATTAAACTAGATGATTTTGATAAAGTACATCATACATTGCTCATGAAAAAGGTTTACCCAATAATATGTTCATGTTTAAAAATACTTTTGCTTTAATTTTTTCCCTGTCAAGATGAGTTGTAGAAATATTTTAATATTGCATATTTGCTGATTTTTATGATTATGTTTAATTTTTTAATTTTCATACATAAAAATGTTTAAAATACTTGGACTCTGAACTGACATGACATTTGGTAAAAATATTAAACTTAGTCAAACTTGATATCATGCTCCGCTATAATTATGTATTGTGTATAATGTATCATGTATTGTTTGTAATTTGTATTATATACCTATAAGCTGTATTGCTTTTGGAATAAAGTATTATTATTAAACAAGCCAGGATTTCTATGAAGCATGATTTACACTCACCTGGTTTACCTTTAATTTTCTTAATTGGATTGATTGATAATTAATTAGTGTCAAGTTTGCCATTTGAAATAACAATTTTTAGTCATCTCTGTCTTCGTAGGTGTGTCAGAAATCATTTTGAAAGAGGACCCAACCATCAGCCAAGTGGTTTCAGAGGATTTTTTTTTCAATTTGTTGTCTAAATTACATATTTCACAGAAAAACATTTATATAGTATGTTAGAACAACTCATTATAATGTAATAAATATTTAAATTTCAAATTATTTCAAATTAAAATGTAGAAGTTTTAGTAAAAAAAAGAAAAAAAAATACTTTGGTGGGCACCTTTGATGTAAGGCAAACACTCACCATACTTTTTGCTAAGTTAGCTACACAAATATTGTTTCTACTTTCTATGGAGTTTAACATGAACAAGGGAAATAACTCTTATAATGATACTTTGTACTATCACCACTAGATAAAATAGTTACATGTGATACATATTAGGTAAGAAGCCATTCCATGAAGTATGGTTTAAGAAAGATGACATTTTGTTTTAATGTTTAACGAATAAATTAAGGATATTCTTTAAACAGCCACCAATTCATCTTAAGATTGTTTATCTGACAAATTTTGAGACAATAAATTCATAATTGAGCTGCCTTGTATTCATGACATTATAAACAATTCATCAATCTTATATGACAAACATTTAGAGAGCAAAGATAGAATACATGCTAATAACCAATCACATTTGACCCTTGTCAATGTATTACTTTGTCTAAAGTCAAAGAAATCTTCTATGTGGAGGTTAATTAAACTATGGGACCAAATTTACCTCTTCAAACAAAAATGAATTAGACTGTGTTTACATTGTAAAAATTGCACAAATTTCATCAAACATAATTGAATAAGCTTGTGTTTGTTTTCGCCGACACCCATGACAGATCAAATAAATGTTACTACATCATTTTCGTTGGCTTCATCACTACCCTACCAATTCAAACCTATAGGGAATTATTCTATCCAGACAATCAATTGTAATAGCTTCATGCTTCCATACCATTTCTCTCAATGTTTACCTACTAGTTTCATAGCATAAATTACAATCTAACGAAAAAAATATTTCTTTTTTCAGTCTGCAATTAAAATAATCTATTGTCCCCGGAGAATAACTTAATGATTAAATCAATCACCATCCTATAAAAAAGATCTCAAATTGTCAAATTTTTTACCCCAAATAATAATCCCTTTGAAATGCCGCGATCAGCTGATTAAAGAAAAAGAATCGAAGAAATATGATCACATATCTCTAACTGAAGAAGATGTGTAAATAAACGACATTCAGCATCATTCAAATGTTTAACAATCAATTCATTGTGCACTATGGTTAATTCTCTGGGTCTGTGCTCCTATTGTCCCATCATGCCTTGTTCAATAATCCCCGCCTGAAAAGATCTTTTAAACTGTTGTATTTTCCATTTCTGTCCAGAGTTTACCTTTCATGATTAAATAAAGAGATCAATACACAATCAGACTCAGAAACAGGATCATCATTCAACATATATTAATTGTCAGTCCTATACTCTACAATGTTTGACAATTACATCAGTCAAAAGACTCATTAATAAAAACCTAATGGGAATACTAAAGCAGTATAGATTGGAACTCGTTTAACATCAATTAAAACTCTAAACACGGATTTATTTCTCTAATGTAAAATATAATTAAAGTGCTTTAATCACAATATTACCGTTTGTTCATAAAACCATTTTTTTTTTCAAACTAAATATAGGTCGTCCTTCAAAGAAACATGCAAAATTTGTGCATTTTATCAATTAATTAATTAAAAGTAAATAAATGCAGTAAATTAACGTGAAACAACTACCTTTTATTCTTTCATTCTTTTTTATGAAAGTCGTTTGATATTCCATGAGATTAAAGTTAATATTTCATCATAATTTTATTTTTATTTTATTCAATACAATGTTTTATTCTCCAACCATTCTAAAATATTAAGAAATTAAATATAATTTCTCAAGATAGTGAGTCTCCATAAAAAATAATTACAAATACATATAGTTTGTGTTACTATGGTATAACAATTTGCTTAATTTTTTTTTAAAAACAATTCTAAAATAACATAAATTGTGAAAACTATGGACAAAATAATTTTATAACAAAAAATTTAATATAATCTAGAATAAAACAATTAACAATGTGATACACAGGCATAAAGTGTGGTTACGATTTACTATACGTGAAGATTTGTGACAATAATAAATTACAACGTAATGTTCTACCTCTACCGAGAGCAATGGAAAGAAAAAATAAAAACTTGATAATATCACTGAAAACATTAAATATGACCACAAATTTCCCCTCCCTGACTGTTATTATCACTGGGCAACTAAAGTATTACTTGAGTTTATTATATTTAAACAAAGTTTAATTACAATTATTCACCAATAAATAGTGCATTCATTTCTGAAGGATTAGTGAAGAATTTAATGAAATAAGTTGATGTGTTGACAATATCAACAAACACATCTGTTTACCTATTATCTACAAAATTACTTCACAATAATCTCACAAAATAGGCAGGGGCATTTTTTTTATATGATAATCTCACAAAATAAGGAGGAATTTTTTGTAAGAAAATCTCACAAAATAGGGAGGGTAAATTTTTTTATAAAAAAATCTCACAAAATAGGGAGGGTCATTTTTTTATATTGATTACTAGTAATAATACCATGAACAAAATTGAGGAAATCTTCCTTTTAAATGCAATGTCTTAATGTCAAATTTTTACCATGATTATATTTTCTAAATAAAAATATGGAGAAATGTTCACTAAAATCAAACTAGACCTACCCAGTTGGTTTCAAATGTAGAAATATATTTTACACTAGAATTTGTAGAAATTGACACTGTATGATCTTGATGTTTATATTTTTTTTTCATCAGATATGACCATAGCCACCAATTATGATTATTTTTCTAAATTAAAAAATAGTATAGGTAGTATGAAACTTGAGATTTTTTGTTAAAAAGAAACATTAAATATAAAAAAACATAACCATTTAAAATACAAATTAATTAATATTTCATGATTTTTTTTATTTATTCAATAAGAGGAGGGTTTAGTTACCTTAACAGATGTCCAGATGTTTAAATTATGTTGGAAATTATCAGATCAAATTTGAGCGATTATGATCCCAACGGCTATATATATATTGGTTATTCATACAAGTTAATATAAAGTGTGAAATATTTTATATTTTCATACTATATCATAACTGTCTATCAACTCTTTGAAGTTTTAAATTCTATATTTTTATTTAAGACTTTGATGTTTTGACCTAAGACGTTAAATTACACATGTAAAATTAAATACGAATTGAGAATATAATGAAAAAAATCTCCACCTTATGGAAACCAATAGATTATGTCCCACGGTACTTGTAAAATGTTAAACCATCAATATCATGCTGTAAGCTATTATCCTCGCCACAAAAAATCCCAATCATTGCTATTGAACTATATTTCATACCATAGCCTTGTTAAGTTTTAAAATGAAAATGCGATATCGCCCCATTGTACTGCATTTTTTTTCCTACTATCTTTTTCCAACAACATTTCTCTATACAATACAGCACTGAATAATGAAACGTTTAAAATAGATGTTTACATTGTGTTTCTATTGATTGAAAGTCAGCATGCTATTCACGATACTGGAATTGCAAAAAATCAAAATGCACTTTTCCTAACGATTATTTTTTGTAATTACTGGGTTTGTCTGACCTTAAATTTTAAAATTGTAGGAGTTATTTTACAATTAAGAATATTATACTTGATATACCTTCATTTCACAAAATATAAGGAGAACAAATTCATAAAATGAGTTATCACCACGGTTTTATTTTGTCCAAAAAAATCAAACGATGATGATCCTTTATGTTCTCATTCTTGCAGTGGAAAGAAAAAATAATTAAAAAAAAATATCAATAAATATTTCATATAATTTATATAACAACTTGTTTTATTTTAAGTTAGAAATAAATGATGTATTAGGTTTGATGTAGGAAACTTGTTTATGTTGATTCCTCTGTACATACTACAAACTTTTGTTGACATTTAATTTATTTATTTTACAGATGTAATGATTTTCTGTCGCTTTTTACAGTATATCAACTGTAAAAAGCGATATTTCAATATTTACCAAATATAGTTGTTTAAAAAAATTTGTTTATTGTAAATATGTACAAATACTTCCCATCATTTACTTATAGCTCATCAAGTATTTCAACTGTAATTAGGCATGATCAGATTTCAATTTTTTTTTTTTTTTTTCAATTGAATAGTATGAAATTATGAAACCTGCTATATATATATTTTATATTCAAGATTCACATAAATAAATTCTCAGGCAGTTATGGGTACTTGTGAAAATTCATGATAAAAGAAAGACAACTCTTACACTACCTATGAACTAAATCTGTTATTTCTCCTAACAGTTAAACCAGAATATACTTTTACAATAAATCTTTCAAATAAGAGATATATAATAAATAAATTCTAAGTCAAAAGTGTATCATACCTGTCTGTTTGTGTAACTTGTTGTGTTTCCATGACCTCAATCACTTCCTCGGTCTGGTCTGAATCAATTTGTCCTGATGAATCAATCAGTTTGGGATCATCTTTTTTAGCCCTCGGTAGCCTCTGTCTCAGTTCATGGTTAACTTCAGGACTTTTATAGGGATCTTTTAGGTATTCTTGTATTCTATTCTCAAAAGCAATTCTCAATGATCTTTCAACATCTATAACTTTATCCCTGTAATGTAAAAAACAATGTTGAATGTATGGTACCAATCATAACTAAAGACTCGTCATTTACAATCAAGGTCTCTCTCCTCATACTATAACATTAAAACATTTTACTTCTCTATCCTCTACACAACTATTCCCCTCTCAAAACTAAATAAACAGATTAAAAGAATTAGTCCAACTGTTTCATAAAAAAGAATGGCCAATGATGAATGTAGATACAAATACCTTGTCTTAGGAAGGGATAAGTCTTATTTTTTCAAAAACAACTTTGATTCTACCAAAAAGTTCTCTGAAACTGATACCATCAAAATTCTTGAGCTTTTGATTGACAACAAATTTGATATGTTTGGTGGACATTTTTTTCAACAGACAATCACCATTCCTATGGGTACCGACAACCTTGCCCTTCTTGCTACCGACAACCTTGCCCTTCTTGCTGACTTGTTCCTTTATTTGTATGAGGCAGACTTCTTACAGGGGCTTTGAAAGAAAAATGAAAAGTAGTTGACCCGATCCTTTTATTTCCTGTTCCGCTATATCGATGATGTCCTTTCACTAAATAATTGTAAGTTTGGTGAGTTTGCTGATCGCAGCTATCCCATTGAGCTTAAAATAAAGGAACTGCTAGGTCTGCTTCATACCTTGACCTACACCTCAGTAAGGGCCGGTTAAGAACGAAACTTTACAACAAAGGAGATGATTTCAATATTCCCATTTATATGTAGCAACATTCCAGCAGCACCTGCATCGAGTATATATTTCTCAGTTGATCCGATATGCCAGAGCTTGTGGTTCCTATCATGATTTCCTTGATAGAGGGTTGCTGCTAATAAGGAAGCTATGGAAGCAAGAGTTGCAATTGGTTAAGTTGAAATCACCACTTCGCAAGTTTTACGATTGCCACCATAACCTGGTAAACCATTATGAAATAATATGTGTCACAAATGACCACTGATCTGTTTCATCTGTCATAATCCGGTCCTTCCCTCATTTCTGACTTATCACAGGGTTTGTAACAATAGTAACATGACCGGTGCCACACATGGAGCAGGAACTGCTTACCCTTCTGGAGCACCAGAGTTCACCCCCGGTTGTTAGTGGGGTTCGTGTTACTCGATCGTTAGTTTTCTTTGTAATGTTTTGTAGATAATTGTTTGTCCTTTGTCTTTTGGCCAATGTATTGCCTGTACTTCTTCCTTTGGCCAATGTATTGCCTGTACTTCTTCCTTTGGTCAATGTATTGCCTGTACTTCTTCTTTTGGCCAATGTATTACCTGTACTTCTTCTGTTGGCAAATGTATTGCCTGTACTTCTTCTTTTGGCCAATGTATTGCCTGTACTTCTTTTGGCCAATGTATTGCCTGTACTTCTTCTTTTGGCCAATGTATTGCCTGTACTTCTTCTTTTGGCCAATGTATTGCCTGTACTTCTTCTTTTGGCCAATGTATTACCTGTACTTTTTCTGTTGGCCAATGTATTGCCTGTACTTCTTCTTTTGGCCAATGTATTGCCTGTACTTCTTTTGGCCAATGTATTACCTGTACTTTTTCTGTTGGCCAATGTATTACCTGTACTTCTTCTTTTGGCCAATGTATTATCTGTACTTCTTTTGGCCAATGTATTGCCTGTACTTCTTTTTGTCAATGTATTGCCTGTACTTCTTCTTTTGGTCAATGTATTGCCTGTACTTCTTTTGGCCAATGTATTACCTGTACTTCTTCTGTTGGCAAAAGTATTACCTGTACTTCTTTTGGCCAATGTATTACCTGTACTTCTTCTTTTGGCCAATGTATTACCTGTACTTCTTTTGGCCAATGTATTACCTGTACTTCTTTTGGCCAATGTATTACCTGTACTTCTTCTGTTGGCCAATGTATTACCTGTACTTCTTCTTTTGGCCAATGTATTACCTGTACTTCTTTTGGCCAATGTATTACCTGTACTTCTTCTTTTGGCCAATGTATTGCCTGTCCTTCTTTTGGCTAATGTATTGCCTGTACTTCTTTTGGCCAATGTATTACCTGTACTTCTTCTTTTGGCCAATGTATTACCTGTACTTCTTCTTTTGGTCAATGTATTACCTGTACTTCTTTTGGCCAATGTATTACCTGTACTTCTTTGACTTATGATTTCTAATTACCCCTTTAGTATCATCAAACGTTTCTTACATCATACAGAAATTAACATCATATAGAATATTTTTTTAAACTATTTTTGTTGTAATATTATACATTATATTTTTAGTCCTACAAAAATTTTGATGTTGCTGGTTCTTAAGAAGACAATATTGATTTTGTTAAACAATGCAGTCTACATGTACACTATATTTTAACCGTTACGGTAGAGACTAGAGTCGTACATTTTTAAAACTTTGTTTAAAAATAAATAGGGACCCAGGTGGCTCAATGAGTTAGGTCACTGGATCTTAACAACTCATACAAGCCTAACACCAATATGGCGTGGGTTCGCGCCCTGCTTTGTAAATTACAAAAAAGGGTGCACTCGACTCGCAGCCGCAAGTGATAAAGTTTACCAGTTGCTTGCCCATGGTCGGTGGTTCTCTCCGGGTACTCCGGCTTCCTCCACCACTAATACTGGTCGCCATGATATAGCTGAAATATTGTTGAAAGTGGAGTTAGAACACCAAAAATCAAAATCAAATCAAAATAAATATAATTGGATTTACCAGGTATATAGTTGGTACGTGTGGTAATCATAATTACATCTTATATTAAAAAAAGAACCCCACATTCTGACCTCACAGACAAAAATAGATCTTCATTTGTGCAAGCTAGAATTTGATTATACACATAGTACAGATGCGTTCAGTGTTAAAACAGAAGATGATTGATTGTTGATGTCTTATCGTTCAGAGGTCAATATTTAGATCATGCATATTCAGGACAAGAATAAGATCAACAATATTTTAAAATTAAACAGAAATTAAAAATGGGAGGGAACTACCAGAGCAACAATTTATGACTCTGGACTGGAAAAATATGGAGGGTTTGGGCTAGGGTTATGGTGTTTAACACCACTTTCAACAATATTTCATTATATCATGGCGGTCAGTTTTATTGGTGGAGGAAACCGGTGTACCCGGAGAAAACCACCAAAACATGTCACAAGTCACTGACAAACTTTATCACATAATGTTGTATCGAGTACACCTCGCCATGAGCGGGATTCAAACTCACAACTTTAGTGGTGATTGGCACTGATTGCACAGGTAGTTATAAATCCAACTACTATACGATCATGACTGTCCTAAGTAGAGTTTGGTAGAGACGAAAAGAAAAAAGAAAGAAAAGCCTTTTGTAGTGGCTACTATGTACCTAATCTAATTAACATAGTTATTACTAGAAGAAAGGATTACCTTTACACATACAACATAACAAATTGTATTCTTATACTTACAGAAGGTATATATAATATACTTACTTAATTACTAGACGACCACTTAAAGAACAAAGAGGATAATCTATTTGATTATTTATTAATTTAAAAGTAGATAATTTAAATCAATATTTTTCTCAACAGATTATAGGATGTGAAACAGCTGGTGTCACTATATAGTGTATGATTCATCAAGGTCTACACTGCAATTTTATAATTAATTCAGATTTTCTACATAACAAATATGTGTTCAATACTTTAAATATTTCTTAAGCAATATTTTCATTGGAATCAAAATGCTTATAATACATTGTTGTACATACAAAAAGTACCAGTACCTGGTACCTTTTGTTTCAATTTTAACTACTAGTATACATGTACATGTTAGAACCACACCCTCTTTTCATCAGATTTTTTTTAATCAGGTAAAAATCAGCAAAATACATATAAGACTGAAACCTGCCCTCCCTTTCCTAGGTATAAACCCTAGAAGGTACCAGAACCCCCTGTCAAAAGTTGCTAGATCTGTCGGGCACTATTAACCACTATATACAAATATTAGAAATCATGATCCAGGAGATTCTAAGAATCATTTCCTGTATTATACCGATCTCGTAAAATTACTTCAACTGCACAAAAAGATTCTTTATTTAAAGACATCCAGTCGCACATACATGTATATATTTCTCAATAGTTGGTAGAATAATATTATATGTTTTGTTTTTTTTTATTATAAATTATAATAACCAAAAAGTTTTTGTGTTTTTGTAAACCTGTAAGACTCAGATCGACGTCCAATCCTCAAATCCATGTCTGATTTCTATTTCAAATTCTCAAATCTATGGCCGTTTCTCACTTTCTCAAATCGACGTCACTGACGTATACCCTAACCCTAACTAATAAATTGGCCATAGATCAGAGAATTTGGAAAGGAAGCAAATTTGAGAATATCCTTAAATTGGGCCGTGATTTGAGATAATGATGTCAGTGGATGCCTATTTGAGGAGTGGACACCGATTCAAGTCCATGCAATGATCTGAGTCTATCAAATGTTTTGAACATTAGGCATGTTTTTGACTCTTATTAACTAAATGTTTGCTTCATTCAGAGTATATTTAACAATAAGATAATCAAACAGAATCTAAAAACATATTTTGAATTGTCTCTTCTTCTGTTTTTCAGAACCTGTAGTTTTGATGTTTATTCTATTTATTATGCGATTTGTCATTAAAGCATGATATTTATCCAGTATTATCTTAATCCTTCAAATTTAGCATAAAGATGATCATATTACATATGGCCAATGGGGGTTAGATATACACTCCCATGTAAGAATTCACAAGACATTATGCTAGTAGTTTCAAAGTATTTCATGAAAACATCGGTTACCAGGTCAAGGGTTATTTTTCAAACCACATGCACATTGAAAGTTGAGATAAAAGGAAGGTTGACTTGTTTATCTTTAATTTACTGTGCTCAGATAAAAATAAGTAATCAACAGCATATATTTTTATAAGTTTGAAATCTTTTTTTTTTCTTTTCATAAAAAATTCTGTGTGTAGATCTATACAAGTATGTTGAGCTCTGTGCCAACACACCGAATATCTCTGTAAACAAATATTGGTTAGAAAACATTGATACATGTAACTAAGAATGCTGATTGGTGTTAACAATATATTTTTAAATCCTTGTTTGTTCTGAACAACTAATTATATTTATTTGCTATATTTACTAAAATATGTCACTATAATAAATATTAAACCATTTTTATGTTTTGACAGACAAAATTAAGTGAAAAAATGTGTATGCGCCTTATTATGAAACGTCGATGAAAATTCTCCCAATCTCACGGACACAGGACAAGCAAAATCTCCCTGAAGGTAAAATTCCAAACTTTACAGGTCTGCTACTATGACGTCATGTCTTTACTATTTACTTTACATAGTATAGATATCGTAAACATTTCACTGATTTTAAATTTATGCTTGTTCTAGATAAATATTTTTATATATAGTTTATTAATGGTTCAGTTTAATTGCGAATATGTGTGTTTCCTATTACATGGAATTTTAAAATAGGGTAGGTACATTGTGTAGGTGTTTTTTTTTGTTTTTTTTTTGTTGAAAAAGGGGGGATTGGAGATTCAATGTATATTGAACAGTATAATAAACGTGTATACACAGTTGTGATTACCTTTTCATTTCAGCAATGTTTGCTCCAATCAAAAGATTTATGTCTTTGATGAAGTCATTGTTTTTTGATTCTATGTTTTTAATATTGAATTCAATTTGCCAATGAACTGAGACTTGTACATATCTTCTTTACTGAGCCTTAGTCCAAACAAAATGCAACTGTACAGTAGTGAATTAGATGATAACAAGAGAATGGATATGAATCAATCATTAATATACTGTGGAACCTGTCTAATCCGACACACCAAGGGAACAGGGAAATGTGTCTGATTGTACAGGATGTTGGAATACTCAGGTTTTATTTTACTTAGCATAATTACTTTGGGACCATAAATTTTTGTCGGATGTCACAGGATGTCGGAAAACTCAGGTGTCGGATTGCACAAGTTCCACTGTACTATCATTATCAACAAAGCCAACAGTAGATATATACACATTCAGATGTCCCCACAGGGTCTTCAACATGTGAAACCCAGACCAATGGCCCCAACAAGAAAGTAAAAATCTAACGACATGACACAACAATGACCAACAAAATTCCAGACTATGAGTTAAACATGATTTTTAGATACCTAAGCACCCCCTTCTTGTATAATCAAATATGAAACTAAAAGAATGATTAAACACACTGTAAAATTCAATCCATAATGCATTCAACAGATGTAGAATCTTGGACACAATCACAAGTCCACTCCATATTGAACTGATAAGACGGGTTATATAATAATAATAATAATAATAATAAATTCTTTATTTATAGAGGGTTACACAGTTAGTTAATAACTAATCTTCCCTGAGGCCCTCATTGACATATTTCAACATACATTGTAAAATACACTATACAAAAGTTACACACAAGAAGCAATACATTGTAATAAGTATACACAAAAATGTGTCAGAAGACAAATCGCATACATTTGTACATTGTCAACTACAAAAGCTGACATGTACAGAATGTACATGTATATCGTAAATTCGTAATAAATAAATGTGACAACAAAAGTTTGAACACGGTCAAAGTGGAAAGTCCATTAATAAGTATTAAAGGCAAATTCAAAGGCATATTCACCCATGAAACAACTACGGGACAACTGTTAAATAATCCACACTAGGTACGGACAATTTCAAGTATTTAATGTATTACAAGGTGCTGGCATTTAATTTATTTATCCGTACGGCCAACAAACTTGTTGAACAAGTGCGCCGCCATTACGATTTTATAATAAAAGAGACAGTTACGGAAAAAACACGTAGTTTTCCAGAAATTTTTCCGAAAATCGTCAAAAAAAAGTTCAGGGTCGGGAATTTGGCATAAAAAAAATAGGGTGGGTCGGGTAACCGGAAACACACATATATTTTTTTTTTGGCCTAAGCATGACATATTTTCTTAATATTTAATTCTACCAGATTTTCTACACATGTGTTCATATCAAGTCAAAATAAGGGCGATCGGACCCAGATTCCCCAAGGCCTAACCCTCAGATGGTTCCGGGTCCGTTCACCCTATTACCTGTTCGCCCTGATAAATATATATATGTAGTAGGATATTAAAAATAAATGAAGCATAAATATTTGATGGTTTATAGATAATAAATTGAGAAATTTTAAATATGGGGCATGCTGATGCTTCGATGGCAACAGGTCAAAAAGCACCTACACTTTTTCAGAATAAAAATTATTTTAGCAAAACGCGCCCAATTTTTTTTTAAACCAAAACGGCACTTTTTTCTCTCTCCAAAAAGCTATCAAAGCATATTATTATGTCTCCCAAACAATTTGGGAGACATATTGTGTTTGCTCCCTTTCTTATTATCATTCTTCTTCTTTCTTTCTTTCTTCCGCGAAAAGTTTGTCTGACACATTTCTCAGAGATGCCTTGATCAAACTTTATGAAACCTTGTAGGAATATCATATGCCATGTGAAGTTGTGCCTTTAAGGGTTGATTTTTTCAAAATGGCTGTCGTTGCAATGGAAACGGCCAAAATGCCAAAAAATTGAAAAACACAAAAATGATCATAGCAGGTTACTTGCCGAACAGAAATTGATGAAACTTGTTAGGAACAACATCCACATCTAGTGGAACGAGATAAGCTAAAAAAATTGGAATCGGTTGGACAAACTTTGCTGCAGTTGCCATGGAAACAAAAAAGGGGGGATTTAAAAAAATTTGGGATTCCTTTCATCAAACTTCATGAAACTTTGTAGGAATATCCACCGTAGTGTGTGGCAGCTCTTGAGGGGTTGAAAAAATTCAAAATGGTGGCCGTTGCCATGGTAACCAAGGTACCAAATGGCCGCCAAATACAAAATCCTTCGATTTGGGCGAAATTTGGCTTCCAAGTAAATTATGATGTTGCGAATTGATATTCATCGTTGGTTTGCTATGGTGGCCATTTTCAAAATGGCCACCAAAATACAAAAATCCTCCCGATTTGGGCAAAATTGGGTTTCCAAGTAGATTTTGATGTTGGGAATTGATATCCATGGTTTGGGAGCCATATTATGATCATATCTTGTGTATTGTTCGCTTGGGGGACATTTGTAACGCTCTGCGTTACAGTAACTAATATTTTAATATGCGAGCGTCAGTGAGCTCGGTATGGTATAAAATGTGTACTTAGGATTTTTTGACAAATATGGCTTCACATATAATTTTCTGCACATTGTAAACATGTTCCGTTTACCACACTTACACATCAACTAATGAAGATCTTCTTAACATAAAGCGCAAAGGTGGTCGTAAATCTCGTACCCTCTCTCGTACGTCCGATACAACTGAAACCTGGAACCCGTGTGCAATAAAAGTCATTTTGTAAATTGCTAGCTTGTTCTACTTATATTAATATTTTCAAATTTATTAAATCTCTTCTGACATACTGACAAGAAATTTTTTTTCTGTGCAGAAGTTAACTTTTGCGATTTCGTAAGGAACGAGAGTTCGATTGAATGAGACTAGATTCGGCCCTAAAAGAAAGTTGTCCCCGATATATCTCAGCCACTATTTTGATGCACTGGATGAGCGTGAAATTAGCAGATAATTTTCAGATTCACGAGCATTCATGGCCGTGTCTGTTTCATATTAAATGCAGACAGTTTAAAATACTCATTTGATTAATAATATTTATTCTAATTCATAAATATTGGAGACAAATTTTTGAGTTGTATCCAAAATACGTTTAGGTTTTAGCTGTTTTCTTGATTTTCCAAAATAATTAATTGAAATAAGAGTGATCATATTTAAGATATAAATTAGTTACAATGTACCATCCGAAATCATTAAAAAAATCTTTTTATATTTAGAATAAATAAAATAGTCTTACCAGTGTCACTTAATTGATGTTGCCATATAACTAATAATAACTGCTTGAAAAGAATTTAATTAATTTCCATAATTACTTTTTAAATTAAATTAGAATATGCATTATGTTCATTAAAATACTTTTTAATTGTCTGGGCGAACGAACCCAGGGCGAACGGACGCAATACCCCCTCAGATCAGTTACATCGACTTAACGATTGTCAGTGTATGGTCTTGGAATTCATGGGGGGTAATATGTAAGCTCAACGGACACCATTTTACCTACGATAAAATTGTAAAACAAGTTTTATATGAATTGCATTGTGACCAGAGTTTGATCTCCGTGAATATTTCGTGATATGACATTATATATGATTCATGTCAACAACGGCAATGGAACAAAAATATTGCACCTTTCGTCAACACCATCTTCCAATTCTGTTATTCTATTTCTCGCGCGTTCCACTGCTCTGCGCACTTCACATGACATCTTTTTATTTGTTTCTTCTCTCCTTTCGAAATCCTTCTCTGGAGTTCTGTCATTTCGTCTGTGGTATTGAATAACGGGACATCCACTATCATCTGTCATACTTGCCTACATGTAAACTAAAGTTGCATTTTGGGTACAGGAAACATACTAAGTAAAATCCAGATCAAATACGGACTCATGTGACGGAATACCAAATTCCTGGTAAAAGAGGGATAACTGCGTTTCCTTGATACTGTTTTTGTTCTGGTACTCGAAAAGGACATCCGTGTTTTAATACAAGACCAAATACATTTGTAAGCTGTATATAAAAACTCAACAATTATCTATATAGAAATATTTATTTTGCTTATGTTCAATTTGTCTTTAATATAGTCTCACTGTGTATTTAATCAAATTAATCAAATCTGATCAAGTTATTATTATTATTATTATGTTATATGTGTATGTGGTTTATTTTGTTATGTATCCAAAAAATATTATTGAATGTAATTATTTATATAAATTCATTAGGGACGCATTAGAAATACGAAACACTTCTTAAAATGTGTGTACCACTGTATTATTATAATCTGCATCATGCATGTAACTTTTAAATGTTGTTTTGTATACAATATATTTTCCAATCATGGAGCCCAGTACTGGGCAGAATAATCATTTACAAATTAAAGAACATAAAATACACATATGATTTGTAATAATTAAATGTAATTTGAAGACATATTTGTATATGTATCATATGATTTGTAATGGAGAACACTAATGTATTATTAGTTATCTTTAATAAAGAATTGAATTGAATTGAATTGAATGTATGATTCTGTATTGATTATACTGCTCAGCTATGGGCACCATGGTTATTCTTATTCTTATTCTCATACGCATGATACGGATCTAGTGATACATTGTCTGCAAATATAAAGCTTTAGAAACAAAAACAATGCGAGTCTCCTGCTTTGAAGCGAGTACAAATACAATTTATATTTGGGGTGTGTACATTTCAATGCCAAACAAGTCATAACTGGGCCAAATCAATGTAAAAGCAAAAACACAAAGACACTGAACAGCACCATTCCAGTACGGTTTAACGCGGACGTCGTAGAAGACACCATTTAAACAGGTGCTTGTCTAATGGGTGTGATTATTCTGCTAAAATTTGGGTGTCGTTGATTGGCAAATAAAATTTCTTGTTTGTTTTGTCTTTAAGTCTCGGCTATAGATAAGAGCAAGGTACTAGGATACTTCAGCGACGTAGCAGTGAGTGAATCGGGTAGTGGGGATGGGGGAGAGGGATAGGTCTGTCTCTTAATTGCCAACCTGCTCAGCATACTCCCCTGTATTTTAGATAGGAATTATGCGTATGACATCAAAAAATACACACACCCTATATACTCAGTACCGTCTTAACGCATGGGCACGCTGGGCAGTTTCCCGGGGGACCCCACGAGGACAGGGATCCTATGCTAATCTATGTATGTTGCGTACGGCATGTTATTTAATGTTTAAACACTGATTTTGTTGGAAGTACCAATACAATAAATATATATGACCAAGTGGGGTGATAATCAGGTCCTCAATAAAGTGAATGCGGAACGTTTTCATATATTTTATTAATTGACATCAGAATAAAGACAATGACAGATCTGAAATACACAAATTATTACATATTAAGTACAATAATACAAGTATAATTTTGTATTTGTTCCATACTACCATCTAAAATTGAATGGCAATAATATTACATTAATAATAAAATAAATCAGTTATCAATTTATATATAAAAAAGACAACTATAAATGTAAACAATTTAACACACAGTGTAAGGGAAAACTACTCATTATAACAAGTATCAATACACATAACCTTGGATTAGTTGTAAACATTATGATGAAATGAAAAACTTTAAAATACTAGTATATATTCAAACCAATTAGAAAACTTATATAAGTAAGAATCAAACAAATTATTTTGATTGCAAAGTTCACACAAAAAGATACTACAATTAGCAAATTAACTTTAAAGAGTTTGGTAATTTTCCAAAAATAAACCATAAATCATCAATTGAAATAAACGAGAGACAAAAACTGCTGCATTGATTTTCCCCTTTTCTTATTTGTGTACTCAGGGCCGAACTTAGGAGGTGCCTGGCCCTCGTAAAAAATTATAATCATTGCTGTTCTCTGTAAAACATGCAGTGTGTTGTGTGTACTTGAACAGCCGATAGTAGATAACTACAGTCCGGGTCCCTAACGTGCGGCCCTGGGAGCAATTGGTCCAATTGGCTTAAGGACGGCCCTGTGTGTTGAAAATAGGACAATGAAATAAACCTAAAATTATTAGCGAGTGTGGAGGGAGCTGCTGGAACTTCCGTTCAGTTAAAAAATTGACGACAAGAAATATTCACAACCAAACGATATAAAAAGACATTTATAACGAACTATACATTTGAAAATGAAAAATCTAGCTTCCTACCTTTGCCTGTCATTCTGTCATTATTCTATATGCATAGACTTGTATATCTAAATAAATTGTTTCTATGATAGACAAGAAAAACCCCGTTTACAAATGTTCATATCTAACTTTACACTTTCAAATGCATACTAAATCAACTGGAATAAAGTGATTGTTTTTTTAAAGATTTTGGCAACGATTATGATTCTACAACAAACTAAAAAGAAACGGATCGAGGATTTTCTACAATGAGTTTAACACTGGCTTTTTAACGCCGTTTTGTTTAATTTGTTAAGAGTTTTACCATGGGATTTAAATATTTAATTCAAGTTTTAAATGATATATTTTATTACCAGTCCTTTGTTAAGAATGTGTAGATATACGAGATATATGTGTTTACAAAGAGAATGTAGAGAACGATTGTCATTCCCTCTCATCAAAATAATCAAGCGAAAATAATGTTTAAATTGATGTTAATATTAACAAGTGAAAATGGGTTCAATCTCAGTTCATTAACGTCTTGTTTTATAGGAAATCACTATTAAATTATACGGCAAAAAAATGTATAAATAAACAAATACCAAAACCTATATTATACCATTGTGCGAACTTAACGCTCTCTGTTATACCAAATGACAGGAAAAAATAACTAATCCAAGGTTAACAATGTTAGCATAGCAAAAAACTGACACCAACAAATAACTAATCCAAGGTTAACAATGTTAGCATGGCAAAAAACTGACATGAACAAATAACTAATCTAAGGTTAATAATGTTGGCATAGCAAAAACTGACATGAACAAATAACTAATCCAAGGTTGATAATGTTGGCATAGCAAAATATTTACACGAACAAATAACAAATCCAAGGTTAACGATGTTAGCATAGAAAAAAACTGACACCAACAAATAACTAATCCAAGGTTAATAATGTTGGCATAGCAAAATCTAACATGAGCAAATAGCTAATCCAAGGTTAATAATGTTGGCATAACAAAAAATTTACACGAACAGATAACTAATCCAAGTTTAACAATGTTGGCTTAGCAAAAACTGACACGAACAAATAACTAATCCAAGGTTAACAATGTTGGCATAGCAAAAAACTGACACCAACAAATAACTAATCCAAGGTTAATAATGTTGGCATAGCAAAAACTGACACGAACAAATAACTCTAATCCAAGGTTAACAATGTTGGCATAGCAAAAATTTACACGAACAAATAACTAATCCAAGGTTAACAATGTTGGCATAGCAAACATTGACACGAACAAATAACAAATCCAAGGTTAATAATGTTGGCATAGCAAACATTGACACGAACAAATAACTAATCCAAGGTTAATAATGCTGGCATAGCAAAACCTGACATGAACAAATAACTAATCTAAGGTTAATAATGTTGGCATAGCAAAAACTGACATGAACAAATAACTAATCCAAGGTTGATAATGTTGGCATAACAAAAACTGACACGAACAAATAACTAATCCAAGGTTAATAATGTTGGCATAACAAAAACTGACACGAACAAATAACTAATCCAAGGTTAACAATGTTGGCATAGCAAAAAACTGACACCAACAAATAACGAATCCAAGGTTAACAATGTTGGCATAGCAAAACAAAATAACAATAAATCCATTTTGTTAACCATACTGGCACAAATAACTGACAAGAACAAATAAATCCACTGTTAACAATGTTTATGCTGTCACAAAT
>MJUT01016359.1:172183-184186 GCA_002080005.1 Gigantidas platifrons | reverse complement strand
TTCTGTATTGTGATATTTTTATGTGCTCCGTGTTGCTCGTCGTTTAGTTGTTTGTTCTGTATTGTGATATTTTGTTTTACTTGTCTTCGTCCTGTATTTTTTGTCTCCAATGTTGCCAGTGTCTCTGGATTGTTCAGTTTTTGTTTTCTCTAACGTTCATTTAAATAACACTGATGTTTATTTAACCCTTTGTTAGTACTCTAAATCATACAGTTTGAGGAGAAAAACAACATACACTCTACTGTTATGTGTATATTGATTAGTGTTTCATTTGCTGTTTAAATGTTCATAAAAAACAAGATTATTGTGGATTTACATAATAATACTCCTAAATTGATATAATTCAAATGAACAATGCTTAGTTATTGTAAATAAGTTGTGTTTATAATCAGTCTTCATACGTCCTATAAAGGAATGATTTCCCGTTGAGAATGTCTGTCTTCATGTAGCCAGTACTGATAACGACAGACAGTTTAAATTGTGTATCTCTTTGGGACCGTTAGACATTTATTAATTACTTTTGCAGATGTTTGATAAGAAAACGATATTCAGTCTTCTTGTTTCGTTCATATTATAAGCAATGATTGTGTCGCACGGTAATAATTTTAAATATCTTGTACTATGATATAACATTTGTACAACAGTTTATATGGTTGTGAAACAGTTTTTAATAACAGTTTAAATGTGTAACAGTTCTGGTTTCGGACTATGGCTTCTCGTCGACAAAAAAGTATACAAGGTATTCTCCTTATTCGACAAGTGATCAATTAAGTGAGTGCAATCAGTGGTCAGCTTCTAAATTCAAAGAAGAACTTTTAGAAAATGGGATCAACATTACTTCAAATTTAACTAAAACTGTTTTGAAACAAATATATTTGGATAATGTTAAATCCGTTTCGGATAAACCTATGCGTGAAAATTCGTCAAGTTCGGAAGTTGTTTCTAATGAACCTATGGGTAGTAATTCGCAAAGCTCGGAAGTTGCCGAAATTTCCACACCGGAGAGAGATATACCCCGGTTACTTGGTAATTTAACTGAAGTTGTTGCAGGACTTCAGAATTAAATGGACTCATTTAATGTCAATCAGGTGAACTCGTCTGCTGTAAGACCAAGGCCGGAATTATCTAGAACTGAACCCGGAAATGATGAGGAGAGCAGAAGCATGAATTCTCAAGACAACTTTACTTTGTACAATTGGTATGGTGTTCCACCACGGGAATCCGAGTATGGTTTAAATCTTGCCAGCAATTCAGCCACTGCTACAATAAACGGAGTACCATCTTCTTCTTTGCCGTTCATGGATATTATCTCACCAACACTCAAAAAGCAAATAATTGAAGGTAGTGATGTTAATTTAGCCGCTTTATTGATGAAAGATTATGAGTCTGTACAGGCTGCTAGTTCTTTACATACAAGCAGCGGACTTGAAATTAATTTGCCAGGAAAGAAAGATGCACGGCTGCATAAATATTTGTCTCTAAAAGAATGTGTATGCGCATTCGGCAAATACAAACGCGTCTTGTGTAGGGTTTTTCCTCAACGGAGCGAGGAATTGGATTGCTATCTAGCGAACATTATGCAGATCGAGACGAGCTACGGAGAAAATTTCTATGATTATCACAAACTATTTTCCGCCAAAGCCGCAACTGCCCTTCGCGAATTTAAGGTCAAAATTGACTGGGGAGTAAAAGATAATGACCTTCTAACACTTTTAGCTCCACAGGCAAGGCCAGATGTCTGCAAAATATGTCATGCTATTGACCATGCTACTAATTTTTGCCCACTTTTTTCTATGAATCAAGACCGTCTTGATCTGTCTCGGCGCAAAGTGCAATATTCTGATCGTACTGATATGAGAGGAAGAACACGCATGATGGGAAAGAAGTGTGCAATAATTATAATAGCCTAAGGAGTTGTGCCAGACCAGCCTGCTCGTTTGCGCATATTTGCAATTCATGTTTTCTAAATCATACAGTTTTTAATTGCAACAAAACTAGTTCTTCTGCTCATCAAAAGAACAATAGCGGCAAAAGAATGTCCACGGTCTCTGAGGAAAAGAAATGACTAGAATTTATTCCATTTATTGAAAATTCACCTATTAATGTCATTAAGTTACGCGAATTATTACAAACACATCCAGACATTGAATTTGTAAATTATGTGTGTAATGGCATACGTGACGGGTTTGACACTATGAATACGAATGCTGATTTATCAACTTTTGAATGCAGAAATATTTTTTCAGCTCGTTCTCAGCCTGCTATTGCCAAAGATTTGATTGACAAAGAATGTGGGAAAGGTTTTTTTGTCGTGTCCTTATACGATACCACCGTTTAAAAAATACAGAGTTAGCCCTCTAGAGTTAGCAGAAGGGAAATATTCTACACCATTATATGTTAAGATGGATTAAATAACTGTAGAAATTTGGTGGTAAAATCTTCTATACTAGGATAATAAATCTATATTACATCCTTAACATTATCAAATTCTTTGTATAATTAGATATCAAATGACAACAGGACATTGGTTTGTAATAACAACCGTTGGGTTAGCAAGGAAGAGCCAATTGAAAAGATTCCACGGAAAATAACAATTGACTTATTAATTATCTTCTTCCTTCACGAAACATATACATATAACTTATTATTTGACAGATAATCCGATTATATACAACCCTACCTCTTAAATGTCAAATAAATTAATTAATTTAGCATTATCTAGTAATAAGGAAGTTAAGCTGTGCCAATTTATAAACTTTGTTTCTACAGAAAAAATATATATTACATAAAAATTAATACATGACCTTTTCCATGTCAGTCCGGGTAACACCCAGGGACGCTGCCGAGGGCTGATATCGGTCGGGGGATGATAACCGATATAATATGGAAAAGGTCCTGTATCGATTTGTTTATCATATACTTCCGACAAATTGTTTTATGAAGCAAATAAACAAATGAAATAACTTTATGTTGAAGTTTAATTGTGAGTTCAACAGACACATTTTCGGAAACACTATTGTCAAACAAGAACATCTCTATCCCCCGCCCCCTCCCCCAGATATGTTAATGGCTACATTTCATTTGAAGGCATTTTGAAACACACAACATTTAGAGGATGTGGTTCTTTTGTGTCGTTTTTTATTTACCGTTAATCGTAACGATGACATTGTCCTTGAATCGTTTTCATTCTTCGTGATCATCTATCATCTAACGTTTTTATTATTATTTTTTTAATGTTGTCTTCATGAAGACATGGTTACCTCTCAACTCGCTTTGTCAATAGTAGGGATATCCTTACTGGTCACCTCTAATGATTCTTGTTGCCACGATTAGTAAAGATGTAATAAGGGTACAACATACTTTTAGCAATTTACGTTGAATTTCATATTTTGTCAAGAAATGTGATCAGCAGAAATTACATCCCGTGAACTGTGATTAAAAAGTATTTTCCAATCCGGATACTGTCAATGTAAAAAACATGTGAAATCACTATAGACAGCTATTATATGTTTATTAAATGTCATAATTATATACTGTATATAATCTTTAAAAGGTGTACTAACAATATTTATTTTGAAATAAGCTTTACTAAATAGCAAATCCCTTGTGATTAACAACTAGGAATACTAGGTAACAGGTGTATACCTAGTGAATTGTTAACAACAAAATTTAGTGCAATAAAATTATATGTGTTTAAAAAAAAAGTATTGTTCGTGAACGGTGATTTTTTTTTTTTTAGTTTAAACATATTATATTTGCTCAAATATGCAAAAAGGATAAGACACAAGTTAAACAAACTTATGAAGTCTTCTCCTATATACAATAAGTTACAACATTATTTGATAGAGCATGCATGCATATGAATATGTATTACATTAATACGTGTAAATTGAAGAAGAACAGAGAATGAAGAAAGGAATTAGAGAAAGAGAGAGGAGTTGGTAGTGATGGTGTGTGTGATTGTTCATTTGGTGAACCACTTAAACAAGAAACCTTTCAGACCTCTTTATATATTCAAACACGTGCTTAACAATAATTTCGTTATGTTCATTTGAAAGAATAGGATTACCACTGGTTAAAAGCTTGAGGTCTATAGCACAGTCATTAGGTAACCAGCTGAGATTGTGAAACAATTTATATCTCATATTTGCATAATGGGAACAACCAAAGAAGAAGTGATACGAGTCTTCACGATTGGCCCCACAACGACAAGACGGATCTGAAACTATATTTACTTGAAACAAATCATAATTTAAGAAAGAAGCAAAACATCAAAGTTGGGTTAATGCAATATTAAGTATTCGAGGTCCAATTTCGAAATATTTAGGAACTTGTCTAATATCTTTCTGTTTTCTTAATTCAGTTTTAAATTTTGCAATAGATTCTATATTTCGAAGAGATGGATTTAAGCTATTCCATTGACGTATTGTTGAGGGAATAAATGAGTCACAAGTAATCGATAGTCTGCAAAATGGTATTATTATATCACTTCCATTACGCAACGGATAAACGGTTGTACTTTGAATCGTTGGAGGAATTAAGTCACAAAGATACCTGGGTGCATTATTATTTTGAATATTATAAAACATTTGTAATTTTCTCCTTTTTCTTCTTTCTGTCAATGATTCCCAGCCTCGCTCTTTATAAATTAGAATGGAACTAGCAAATATTGGAAGACCAGTAACGATTCTAGCAGCCTCAAGTTGCAACTGATCAAGTTTATAAGAATTTCCCACTCCACAATTATCCCATACTTCACTAGGATATTCAAAAATTGGTCTGATATAAACTAAATAGAGTTTCTCTAGATTTTTCCTGGAAAGTTTATATTTTAAATTTCGAAGAACATTCAGGTGTTTGTAAATACTTGATAATATATTTTCTATATGTATATTCCATTTAGCATCGCTGCTGAATGTAACTCCTAAATGTTTATGAGAATTTGTAGTTGGAATAGTTCTTCCATTAAATGTAAAATTGAGTTCTGGAATTTCCGTATTTGAAAATAGCATAATTTCTGTTTTATCCGGGTTAAAAGACATCAACCATTTCTTTGACCATTCATCCAGCTCTTTCAGGTCGTGATCAATTACAGTTTTTATCTGTAATTTATCACGACTGGAATAGCTGAAGGAAGTGTCGTCCGCAAAAAGTCGGCTAAGAGAGATTAGATTCTCAGCAATATCGTTAATATACAAAATAAATAATAGAGTTCCAAGTACTGAACCTTGAGGTACACCAGCTGAAACATTGCAGAGTGAAGAAGACGAATTGTTTATTACTACCCTCTGTTGTCGATCTTGCAGGTAACTAGAGAACCAACTTAATAAATTGCTATCTACACCGTATGATTTAATTTTGTGCAACAACCCTTTATGCCAAACTTTGTCGAACGCTTTTGAAAAATCACAGAAAACAAAACAGCTAATTTCCTTTTTTTCTAGTGAATTTAGAATGCAGTTGTACATTTCTAATAGTTGGTGTACTGTTGAATATTTTGGGAGAAAACCAGATTGATATTCATAAATTAACTTGTTTCTTTGCAGATGGTTAAAACATATTTATAGATAACACGTTCCATTATTTTTCCAACACAGCTTATGAGAGATATAGGTCTATAATTAGACGGTAATGACTTGTCAACCTTTCTTAGCAATCACATGTGCAATCTTCCAGCTGGTTGGATATTTACATTGTAAAAGAGATTTATTAAAAACTATTTGAAGAGGGACTGCTATTTTTGCGGTTATCCATCATAATATCCCCATTTTTTCAGAGAGCTCAATTACACGTACATTACTGACGCATGCTGGTCCTTTTCTCCGTGAACCGTGATGAAACCCCTATCACCAAGTGTTTGTAATAGACGACACCAACAATATCTTTAGTGTTATATTATAATAATAATTAACTTACCAACAATATCTTCAGTGTTATATTCGGGTATTGACTCCACCAGTAAGTAACTCAATGAATCATAATAAAGTCGTACTTCTAAAAAATTTTCCCTACAAGATAATAGTTTACAGTTACCATTCAGTACAATATTAATACTTTAATATCACCTTCAAGAAGAGTTTGAAGATATCAAAGGGAGGTAATCAGAATCCGTATATCGAAGATGAACAGACAACACAATGGCCAAAAGGAAAAGGACAAACAACGATCTACAAAACATACACATAAAACTAAAGATCGAGTAACACGAACCTCACTAAAAACCGGGGTTGAACTCAGGTGCTCCGGAAGGGTAGGCAGTTCCTGCTCCACTAGTATATTGATGATGATCTCTCAATTAATAAACCATTCTAATATGACGGCCTATATATCGTCAACCAGTATATGTCGGTATATATCTACCTTTAGCACCTGCGCACTCAAATTATCGAATGGAAACAAAAAAACATAATTTAAAAAGTTTCTGTAATGAATAAAAGCCTACAAGGCCGTTTCCGTGAGGTCATGCACAACAACTACACATTATATTACTTTGTTTACATGTATACACAAATATGCGATGAAAACGCACTCATCTGGGGTTTTCCCCGACGGATGTTCCGGCCACCTCCCACGTGAAATTTTATTACGAGGGGCACTTATTAAATCTGTTTTGTGTCATTAAAGTAATTGAAATAAATATTTGAAGATATTATTACTCACACAATAGGAGTTTGATTCAATATATGTGCTCAAATTGCGCTGATTCCGTCATCATATGTGAAGGGGGTTAAACGGAACAGCCGTTGTGTGGCGGATTCTAAGGTGTCCTAGGGTCATAAAAATTACCGTAAATGTCATATTAGAAAAGAAATAATTCATGGCAGGCATATATTTGTGTACATTTAACCATGGGTTAGGCATTTATATTCGTATTTTATCCCTCGCTTCCGCTCGGGAAAAAATAATCGAATATAAATGCCCAACCCATGGTTAAATGAGCACAAATCTACGGCTGCCATGAATTATTTCTTAAATATTACTAAGGTTCTCATTAATCATGCATAGTTAACATTAGCCGGTTCTGGCTATCCTGTTAAAAATTATATGGCTTTTCAATCTTTCGACTTTGAGCGTCACCTGATGAAGGTTATTCCAGAAACGAGTCGATTGCATTAAATTTGATATCTACGTTTTTTTACTACCTGGATTCTATTAATAAAACCCCAAAGATCTTGAAATAAAAGACATGAGAAACACCTTCTTCTGCTTCATTTGTTGAAATTTCCCCCAACTTTGACACCAATGGTCTACTTTCTATGACAAAAGAAACTACTTTTCTTCCGTAAATGACCGTTTTCGGGTTGAGACGACCGAGCTGAGATGAGATCACGTGCACTCGTCTCTACTCGTTGTGACATCCAATCAGAACGCCTTTAACAAGAACTAAATTTAGAACGTCGCCATGGTACATGGGGAAAGAAATTTACTTTTATTTTTATTTTCTTTATGAATATGTTACTCAAATACATTATAATTAGATTACACAATTTAAAGTCAGATACAGATATTGCACATATAGAACCACTTTAAAATTTAAAAAAAACACGGTAAGTAACGTCACATTGCTGTTAAAATTACGTCATCCTGATGAAAGGGTCATAACATCAGGAATAATACCGCACACGACATTACGGTTATACACGAAATGTCGCAGTCAAAGGGTTAAATAAAGCTCTTTTTATCGTAAAGCAACATAATATACTCTATGACCTACATTTCTCAGTCACATACTATGACGTAGTGCACAATAATACCTGATATGTAAATGAGGTATCGATCAATGAAAGCCATACATAGGTGTGCCTATATGAAATCCGGCTGTTCTGATTTGTTTTATTTTTGATTACGGTCACATCTTACGTAGAAGATAAAGACACACTATTAATGTTTACATCTCGTGTAGTAAATAAAGACATACTTATAACGATATTAAAGACGTACTTGAAATCGCTAAAACCCAAGGAATATAAAGCTGTTGAATAGACTTCTGCTGGAAATGTTGCTGTAGATATTGACTGATCAAATGTTGTAAAGTCACAGGATATCAGACACCCGCACTCTTTCTTAAGGTCTGCACTGGCATCAAACTCAACTGAAACAAATGTTAATTTATACAACCACATGTCACAGGAATATCAATTGTTTGTTTGTTGGTTTGATGGTGTTTAATGCCACTTTCAACAATATTTCAGTAATATTGGAGTTGTCAGTTTTATTGCTGGATGAAACCGGAGGACAAGGAGAAAACCAACGACCTGTTGCAAGTCACTGACAAACTTTATCACATAATGTTGTACACCTCGTCCTGATCGAGATTCGAACTCACAACATCAGTGGTAATAGGCACAGATTGCATATGTAGTTGTAAATCCAACTACCAGACGATCACAGCCACGACGGCCCCTTTCAATTATTCCAAACAAATAAAACATACAAAAATGATATATCATTGAACTAGTTGCCACCATTAACTTAATAGAGATATTAACTGTTCTCATTAAAACATCCTTAATGTAAAAAATTTTCAAATACCTTTATTAGGAATGTACACCGAATAGGGAATTGTATTAAGATTAATGGTATCAGATGTTAATTGAAGCTACATGTTTGATATCTCGAAGGTCCTGTTACAATGAACAGAACAAATATATTATATTCATAATAAATATAATAACGATTAATTCAATCATGCATGGGTTATATATAATTGCCTATCTAGATTTGTTATCAGATATCTGTTCATCAGTAAAATCCAGTAGGTAAACACAGTTAGCCTAGGTAAATGTTGGAAAAACAGTTGTAGCGATATTTTTGAAACACGTTTTGAGGATTTGATTCCTAGTGGTTAAGATCAAGCCACCGCTCGCAAAACGTTAAATTATTTGATTTTTCAATCTTTCGATTTTGAGCTTACCTGATGACGGTTATTTTGAGCTTACCTGATGACGGTTATTTTGAGCTTACCTGATGACGGTTATTTCAGAAACGAGTCGTGTACACTAAGTTAGATATCTACGTTTTCATCAGAATGTTTTACGACAGCCTACATAAAGTAAATTACTAAGGTTTTTTCTGTAGTGTTTTGTAGATAATTGTTTGTCTCTCTTTCTTCTTTTCGTTTGATCATTGTGTTATCTGTCCTTCTTCTATTTACTTATTCTGATTACCCTTTTGTTATCTTCTAGCTATGGACTCCATGTACATGGTATCAATAGTGCAGCCGCAAGTGATAAAATTTACCAGTTGCTTGCCCATGGCCGGCTTCTTCCACCACTAAAACTGGTCGCTATGATATAGCTGAAATATTGATGAAAGTGGCGTTAAACATACAAAAAATCAACAGTGAAAACAAAACTAGGTACATCTGTAGCATCAGGGGCCATCTCATCCAAAATCTGATACAATTGTTTTAATATAATTACCTTCATGTTGATAGTAACATGTGGCGATATCCACTGGAGAACAGAGTGTTTCATTCCCTAAAAAATGAAAATGTCAACTTTTATCTTATATCAAATACTATGAATGAAGTGTAGTATGTATTTATTACTCATCTGTGTTGTATAAGCATAGGTGTATCATACTATATTGTTTACCATTGTCTGTTGGTGCATGTAATATATGAACCACACTAGTAACAATTTATCGCTATAATATCAGATTATTTATTAAACCATGTATGATGAGAACTCGAATACAACCCTGGGTTATACTTAGTGTTCTCGATCTTTTGACCTTTGTCTTTTGGTCATTGTATTGTCTGTCCTTTGATTTAGAGCTTCTGAATAAACCTTTGGTATCTTGTGGTCATTGTATTGTCTGTCCTTCTTTGATTTATGGCTTCTGATTACCACTTTGGTATCTTGTGGTCATTGTATTGTCTGTCCTTTGATTTATAGCTTCTGATTACACATTTGGTATCTTGTGGTCATTGTATTGTCTGTCCTTTGATTTATAGCTTCTGATTACATCTTTGGTATCTTGTGGCCATTGAATTGTCTTCCCTTCTTTGATTTATGGCTTCTGATTATCCCTTTGGTAACTTATGGTCATTGTATTGTCTGTCCTTTGATTTACAGCTTCTGATTACACCTTTGGTATCTTGTGGCCATTGTATTGTCTGTCCTTTGATTTACAGCTTCTGATTACACTTTTGGTATCTTGTGGCCATTGTGATGTCTTCCCTTCTTTGATTTATGGCTTCTGATTAAACCTTTGGTATCTTGTGGCCATTGTATTGTCTTCCCTTCTTTGATTTACAGCTTCTGATTACACCTTTGGTGTCTTGTGGTCATTGTGATGTCTTCCCTTCTTTGATTTATGTCTTCTGATTAAACCTTTGGTATCTTGTGGTCATTGTATTGTCTGTCCTTTGATTTATGTCTTCTGATTATCCCTTTGGTATCTTGTGGTCATTGTATTGTCTTCCCTTCTTTGATTTATGTCTTCTGATTACACCTTTGGTATCGTGTGGTCATTGTATTGTCTGTCCTTTGATTTATGGCTTCTGATTAAACCTTTGGTATCTTGTGGTCATTGTATTGTCTGTCCTTTGATTTATGTCTTCTGATTATCCCTTTGGTATCTTGTGGTCATTGTATTGTCTTCCCTTCTTTGATGTATGTCTTCTGATTACACCTTTGGTATCATGTGGTCATTGTATTGTCTGTCCTTTGATTTATGGCTTCTGATTAAACCTTTGGTATCTTGTGGTCATTGTATTGTCTTCCCTTCTTTGATTTATGTCTTCTGATTACACCTTTGGTATCTTGTGGTCATTGCATTGTCTGTCCTTTGATTTATAGCTTCTGATTACACCTTTGGTATCTTGTGGTCATTGTATTGTCTTCTCTTCTTTGATTTATAGCTTCTGATTACACCTTTGGTATCTTGTGGTCATTGTATTGACTTCCCTTCTTTGATTTATGGCTTCTGATTACCCCTTTGGTATCTTGTGGTCATTGCATTGTCTGTCTTTTGATTTATAGCTTCTGATTACACCTTTGGTATCTTGTGGTCATTGTATTGTCTGTCCTTTGATTTATAGCTTCTGATTACACCTTTGGTATCTTGTGGTCATTGTATTGTCTGTCCTTTGATTTATAGCTTCTGATTACACCTTTTGTATCTTGTGGTCATTGTATTGTCTTCTCTTCTTTGATTTATGGCTTCTGATTATCCCTTTGGTATCTTGTGGTCATTGTATTGACTTCCCTTCTTTGATTTATGGCTTCTGGTTACCCCTTCGGTATCTTGTGGTCATTGTATTGTCTGTCCTTTGATTTACAGCTTCTGATTACACCTTTGGTATCTTGTGGCCATTGTGATGTCTTCCCTTCTTTGATTTATGTCTTCTGATTACACCTTTGGTATCTTGTGGCCATTGTATTGTCTTCCCTTCTTTGATTGATGGCTTCTGATTACACCTTTGGTATCTTGTGGTCATTGTATTGTCTGTCCTTTGATTTATGGCTTCTGATTACACCTTTGGTATCTTGTGGTCATTGTATTGTCTACCCTTCTTTGATTTATGTCTTCTGATTACACCTTTGGTATGTTGTGGTCATTGTATTGTCTTCCCTTCTTTGATTTACAGCTTCTGATTATCCCTTTGGTATCTTGTGGTCATTGTATTGTCTTCCCTTCTTTGATTTATGTCTTCTGATTAAACCTTTGGTATCTTGTTGCCATTGTATTGTCTTCCCTTCTTTGATTTATATCTTCTGATTACACCTTTGGTATCTTGTGGCCATTGCATTGTCTCTCCTTTGATTTACAGCTTCTGATTACACCTTTGGTATCTTGTGGTCATTGTATTGTCTGTGCTTTGATTTATGTCTTCTGATTACACCTTTGGTATCTTGTGGCCATTGTATTGTCTTCCCTTCTATGATTTATGGCTTCTTATTATCCTTTTGGTATCTTGTGGTCATTGTATTGTCTGTCCTTTGATTTATGGCTTCTGATTACACCTTTGGTATCTTGTGGTCATTGTATTGTCTG
>MJUT01016359.1:153921-167947 GCA_002080005.1 Gigantidas platifrons | reverse complement strand
GCCTTATTCTGATATAGCTTATATCAAAGATATTGTCCCTCGTTAGAGAAAACCAAGGTGAATAGTATGTTATCTTACGATCAGAGTAGCCTTATTCTGATATAGCTTATATCAAAGATATTGTCCCTCGTTAGAGAAAACCAAGGTGAATAGTATGTTATCTTACGATCAGAGTAGCTTTATTCTGATATAGCTTATATCAAAGATATTGTCCCTCGGAAGCCTATGGACACATCGTATTACCTATACTAGAAGGTCACCGTGTATATAGGATAAAACTTCAGGAAGTCGTAGAACAACACCGGTAAAGAAAATTATTCTGGTGGAAGATGGTAATAAACAAGAACACTACAAACCCAGTTAAATGTGACGAAGGGTATTTACTCAAATGTGGAAAACACTCACACGACCGCATGATATCACTCTAGCAGGGAGAATGAAGGGTATATAACCAGTTTAACCCCTTCCACATTTTGAAGTAGGTGTATCAATCCAGGAAAGTGAGCGGTGATCTATATAGGTGTTAATGGTGTCTACTCCGGTATTGTACCACTGTTTCTACTATTTTTTTTTATTATACAATGCATTGTGAAGCTGTTCTAACTGTGTGATATTTGGTTCTTTTTCATTGGTCATTTACGTTTGTATTTATAACCCTGTTCTATATTAAGAATGAGAATAACGTATCATGTACAACGAGTCCCCGGAAAAAAAAATCTTTTATTAACATAAATTTTCATTCAATATGACGCTAACGGTATCTAGAAACCACGGGTATGATGAAATACCACAAAAAGTTCAGGTCACTGTGACGGTAACGGTAGCTCTTAACCCGGGTATCATGAAATACCACAGAAAGTTCAGGTCACTGTGACGGTAACGGTAGCTCTTAACCCGGGTATCATGAAATACCACAGAAAGTTCAGGTTCCTGTGACGGTAACGGTAGCTGGAAAACCCCGGGTATGATGAAATACCACAAAAAGGTCAGGTCACTGTGACGGTAACGGTAGCTGGAAAACCCCGGGTATGATGAAATACCACAAAAAGGTCAGGTCACTGTGACGCTAATGGTAGTGGTAAAAGGGCTGCTGTCATTTGTTAGTAAAGGTCATTTTCACCTTCTTACTAGAGTTTCAATTCACGATTTAACTATTAATAATCAACAAAGGAAAAATAGAATATTAAAGTAATTGCGACATTTCAATTTATAAGTAAATATTAGTTGAATAAATTATAAGTTATATGTAAATAATTAAAACGAATAATGGCTATATAATTACTGTATTCCAGATCTATACAATTAAGTCGCGGAAATGATCAAACGAAGCATAAACTCAGAAATCAATCGTATTCTCTTTACAAAGTTGATAATTCATTTTTATTATTTCCGAATCCACAACAATAAATATTTAGACAAACAAAGATAAGCGTCATCAATCAATTTCATATTCATTAATAATTTCCCAACAAAATATATTACTTTAGATTTTGACAGAAGGAAATGATGCTCTAGACATGCTGTAAATTTAGTTTGTTCAACGTATTCACAAAAAGTTGTATATTTAGTTGATAATTTCCATAATGGAATCATATGGAGTCTAATGTTAATTTACCACAACGAATATTACGAGAAAGTACGTGTTTCACGATTACGTAGTGGAGAATACACTCCAACTGTAGATTCTTAAAAATAATCAACGATACCCGTCAGGGTCGAGTTGATTATTTTTTAAGATTCTACAAGTTGGAGTGTATTCTCTCACATAATACATTTCTATCTGCAACAGTGTTTTCATTTTATATGTTTACCTTTTTAATGTTCAGAAAGCTAAATAAACCACAATTAACAAAAAATAAACAACAACATTTTTTCGGCATCCGTGCTTTCGATTCTCGTTTATATTTAGATATTTCAAGGTCTTTCAAGTGAATAGAATCGTTTATATTTAGATGTTTCAAGGTCTTTCAAGTGTCCTACATGTTCACCTGTGGTCTGTCTGATTTGTTAAGTTGCGGTCGGTTCGTTGGTTGTTTTTGTATTGCGAGAATACTCGTCAGTTTTGAACATAAATTATGTCAGAACTCAAATACTTGTATCGTGTCTTGTATATATTGATCAATTGCTTTTTTTAAAGCACATTATTGATATTCTTTTAACAAAGCTTACTATCAAGAGTTAAATATATTAATTATTAAATTTATCAATGTGGTGAACTTAGCGGAGTGGTAAGATGGAAGTTTTGAATAATAAAGATAAAAAAAAAGATGGAAGTTTTGAAAGTCAAAGTAGACTTTAAAAAGCCAGACACTGGTTCGAGTCACGAAAGTACCGAAATAAGTAAAACACGTTTTTAAGCCTAAAATTGTAAAAGGTTAAAGTTCATATATTCAAGAACAAAAGAATCAACTGTAGATTCTTAAAAATAATCCACTGTTCGAACAATAGTGTGACGTCAGAGAAATGTATTATACATTGGTCACGTGTAAAACATATGAAATATGTCATATGTCACCTTCATAACATTTCCATAGATTGTAAGAATAGTTTGAAGATACCAAAGGGGTAATCAGAATCAGAGAACACAATGGCTAAAAGAAAACGGTCAAACAACAATCTACAAAACATACACATAAAACTAAAGATCGAGGAACACGAACCCTACTAAAAACCGGAGGTGAACTCAGGTACTCCGGAAGGTAAATTGTATCAAATTAAGAATTTGGTTAAATGTATGGATTTTCTTATTTTATCATTTTATAATTTGTGCTCTCATGAAAAGTTTCAAGATACCAAAGGGGTAATCAGAAGTCATTCATCAAAGTAGCACAAACAATACAATAGTCAAAAGAAAAGCAATGGCTAAAAGCATAATATCAATGTACAAAAACAAACGGTTAATAGGAAAAGAACAAAAAGACAAACAAAGACAAAGTAACTTATGGGCTACATGTGGTCTGGTAGAAGGGGATACATATCCAGTACCTATGGTCTGTTCGAAAGGCAACGAACTGTATATGTTCTGTTGTATGACAATACGTTCTTTTGTACGGTAATATGTTTTATCTTATGGCAATATGTTCTATTGAATGCCAATATGTTCTGTTGAATGGCAAAATGTTGTGTTGTTTGGCAATGTGTTCTGTTGTATGGCAATACGTTCTATTGCAAGGAAAGGTATTATGTTATATGGTAATATGTTCTTTTGTATGGCAATATGCTTTGTTGTATGGCAATATGGTATGTTGTATGGCAATATGTTCTGCTGTATGCAATACGTTATATTGCAAGTAAAGGTATTCTGTTGTAAGGCAGCATGTTCTATTGAATGCCAATATTTTCTGTTGTATTGTAATATGTTCTAATGTTCGGCAATATGTTCTATTGCAAGGAAATATATTCTGTTGTATGGCAATACGTTCTTTTGTATTGCAATGTGTTCTGTTGTATGGTAACGCGTTCTTTTGTATGGCAATATGTTTTGTTGTATGGCAATGTGCTATGCTTTATGCCAATGCGTTCTTTTGTATGGCAATATGTTTTGTTGTATGGCAATGTGTTCTGTTGTATGTCAATGCGTTCTTTTGTATTGTAATATGTTTTATTTTATGACAGTATGTTCTATTGAATGTCATTATGTTCTGCTGTGTGGTAATATGTTCTAATGTTCGGCAATATGTTCTTTTGAATTGCAATATATTCTGTTGTATGGCAATGTACTTTGCTGTGGGCTATATATTATATTGTATGACAATGTGCTCTGTGGTATTGCAATGTGTTATGTTGTGGGCTATATGTTCTATTGTTCGGCAATGCATTATGTTGTATTGCAATATGTTCTATTATATGACATTATGTTCTGTCTTATGACCATACTAGTATGTTTTATTGTACGGCAATATGTTCTGTTGTTGGGCAATATGTTCTGCTATGCGAGTGAATGAGTGATTGTTGTTTAACGCCAATTCAGCGATGAGATGATGATGATGAGGTCCGCTTTGTTCTAGAGTTGTATCTTTATAGTGCTAGCTCACTGAAACAACAGTCCGCGGGTAGACATGTCGCTCCACTCGGACACATTATTCTGATTCCGAGCCAGCCAGTCTTTGCTCTTTCTAATTAATGTTGCGTGCTTAGCGGAGAAGCAACAAATACCAATTTCATAGTGATTGGTTTGACCCGACCGGGGTTCGAACCTACGTTCTACCTCACTCGAGGCGAACACGCTAACCATTATGTCACCGATCCTATATGAAAATATGCTCTATTGAAGGGAAATATATATGTTCTATCGGATGGCAATATGTTCTGTTGGATGGGAACATGTGATATTGTATGGCAAAAGATAATTGTGGGGAATATATGCAAAACACCAAAATCAAGTGAAGAATCGCACGCCTGAATGATTTACAAATTGGACAAGACAAGCTCCTCTACAAAACGGATTCGAGATGGACAGTTGTTCAAAATGAGTTTGCTCAGGTATCACATAATATATATAAGGATACTACGATCTATATTTAAAGTACATACCTTAACTCCAGCAGCTATATTGGTGTTAAACACATATTCTGATTGTTGAATGTTAATGTAAAACGTCAAGGCTGTAGCAGAACCAGTCATACTTCCATTTACTCGACCTTCGGTCTCGACTTTCTCATAGTTATTATATGTAAAACAAGTTCCCCACTGAGTTATCTTTCTTGTCAAAATATCGTAACAGGAAACGACAACTCTTTTGTTGACACAGACGACAAACAAATCACTGATATCAAAGGATACTTGATCTAACCAGTCATCAGAAAAGGCATGATTCAACTCGGCATACAACGGGTCAGAATAGTTCAATGGAGGCATAATTACGCCGAGTCTGCTGCTATGAAGTAGATGTGAAGTCATTGCTGGACTAGCGTTGACAGCTGACTGTTTGTATGGTGACATGTTACATATGGTAATGGCGGGATATGATATTTCTTTGACAAATTTGACGTTGATGTTTGTCAGGGTAGGGTTTGTTCCGTAGTACGCCAGTAAATTGTAGACTGTATATATCAGTAACGACCCCATACCCACCAAGGCGAAGATCCATATGATCCTACAATAAACATTACATATTAGCCATCGTTTGTCTGTAAAGAGAAGTTTTATCTTAAAAGTACGTACATACATAATATATATTTCTTAAAAGTAAAGAAATGGAGATTTGTCTTTAAAATATACAAACAAAGTCTATAGTTTTCAATGAATACAAATTTATTTTACATCTCAAATTGTGTGCCATGACATTAACACGTGCAATTCAGTTTAAAACTATTTCTTAAATTAACGGACAAATCTACTTCACTTTTCAAATAGTCAAATTCCAAATCATCATTAGCAATATTCCAGCAGCACCAGCATATGAAATTCGCATTTCCCAATCAATACCTTTTCTAGAGTTTGTGCCCAGTACAGTGATTTACTAAAACAGTGTTCAGCCAATGACACAAACGCTACAAAAAAATATACGGTCACTACAACGATCTATACGGTCACTACAACAATCAAAAACACAGAGCACACACAAACGGACGGACCAAACTCAAAAGAGATAAAGATCGATACAAAAGACTTCAACAGGAAGTGCAAAAGGACATACGAAGAGCAAACAAACAGTACATGACAGATGTTATATCAGACAGGGACAACAGCAATAGATTATGGTCCTACATCAAGAGCAAAGGACAGGAATTCATCGGTGTAGCTCCATTGAAAAACCAGCAAGGGTTCCTCCAGAGCGACAACCAAAGTAAAGCCAACATATTAAATAACCAATTCAAATCTGTATTCACGAGAGAAGACCACACCAACTTTCCAGACAAGGGCCAGAGTCCACATCCTGTAATGCAAAAAATCAAGGTCACCACTAAAGGAGTGTTTAATCTGCTAAACCAACAAAAGCCCTATAAAAGCAACAGGACCTGATGACATACCAGCTGCCTTTCTGAAATCCACAGCAACACAACTAGCTCCCATTCTAACCAGGATTTACCAATCCTCCCTGGACATTGGAGAGGTCCCACAAGATTGGAGAAATGCCCTAGTTGTACCGATTTTCAAGAAAGGAGAAAGACATATTGCTGCAAACTATAGACCAGTTTCCCTAACATCTATTTCATGTAAGATTCTAGAGCATATCATACACAGCAGCATTATGAGACACTTTGATGCTAACAACATTCTGACTGATACACAGCATGGGTTCAGAAATAAACGGTCCTGCGAAACACAACTCATCGTAACCATCCAAGAGATAGCCAAGAAACTAGCTAAAGGAAACCAGGTTGATATCATCTTGTTAGATTTCGCCAAAGCATTTGATAAAGTTCCGCATGGCAGACTCATCCATAAGCTTAGTTACTATGGAGTGGACATCAACTCATTAAACTGGATAAGATCTTTCCTTAGCTCACGTCATCAAACTGTAGTACTTGAAGGTGCAAAGTCAACATCAGCACAAGTATTATCAGGAGTACCGCAAGGCTCAGTCTTAGGACCCCTTTTGTTTTTGGCCTACATCAACGACATGCCAGAAACAGTACAGCACTCCGATACTCGCCTATTTGCGGACGACACTATTCTTTTTCGGATCATCAAGAACATGAGTGTTAGTCAACAACTGCAGAAAGACCTTACAGCTCTAGAGAAATGGGAGGAAAAATGGCAGATGAGCTTCAACCCTACAAAATGCAATGTAATTAGAGTCTCACCAACAAGATCGAAACCAATACTACCATCAATGTACCAACTACATGGCCACTTACTGGAAGTAGTTGACTCCAGCAAATATTTAGGAGTAACAATTACCAACGACTTATCCTGGGACAGGCATGTGGACCATGTAGCAGCCAAAGGGAACAAGACACTAGGATTCATCCGGAGAAATCTTAAAGAGTGCACTAAACCTGTTCGAGAAGCTAGTTACCAAACCATCGTAAGACCAACACTCGAATATGCTGCTACAGTATGGGATCCGACCAGCCAGTGTAAGATCAAGGCTTTGGAAAATGTGCAAAGAAGAGCTGCACGGTTCGTCACCCAAAACTACTCTGACCGAACACCTGGAAGTGTCACTCAAATGATATCAAACCTAGGATGGCCCAGTTTAGAACAGAGACGTAAAAACACCCGTCTATACATGATGTATAAGATATACCACGAACAAGTTGACATCAACCGTGAATTATACCTCCGGAACAATGACAGTAGGACAAGAGGCCAGCAAAAACTGTACCAAGAGCGCACTAACTGCGAAGTATACAGAAACTCCTTCTTCCAGCGTACCATCAGAGACTGGAACCAGCTTCCAACTACCACCACAGCTGCAACATCCATAGAGCAGTTCAGGGCTATCCTGGTGGTTAGCCCTTTGAACCACTAGACCCCACGTGCTCATGTACATAGTTTTAGCTGTAACATAATGTGGATTTTAATTGTATATATAGAAGGGGTAGCAGCTGTGTGTGTCTGGCATGTGCATGGTTACCGCAGAACTTAATACAGTCGTCCGCGACTCCAGTTCTATACCTGGAAGAAGAAGAAGAAGATCTGATTGGTCGCTACGAAATATCCATTTCTCAAATGGCAATGCGTCTTTTCCTTTTTACGTAGATTTTTTTTCTTTTTTCTTTTCTCCGTCACCGATAACACATTTACAGAACTTGACATGAGTACCACGGCAGGTGAAAAGACAGAGGAACTGCTTACCACGGCAGGTGACAAGACAGAGGAACTACTTACCACGGCAGGTGAAAAGACAGAGGAACTGCTTACCCTTTGCTAGCAAATGGATTCACCTCCCTGTTTTGGTGGGGTCCCTTGATCAACTCTTGAGATTTCTGTATCGTGATTTTTGCTTTGTTTTTTGCTTTGTTTTGTTTTTGTATCTTGTATCTAATGTTGCTTGTTTCACTAGATTCTACATTTAAGTTTGCCACTTCGATTTTTCCAACGTTTATTTACCTTACAACACATGTAACACAGTAACATTGTCATGTGATTATGACAAAAACCCATGAGGATAGAAACATGTAGAAAACACAAAGTATTGTAGCAATAGAAGTAACGAAAATATCACACTGTCGTAACAGATCCAACAGCCAATCAAAGAATTGTAAACAGAGACACAATAGACACACATATACATCAGCTCTCAATTTACTGGTTTTGAAAAAAGTGGCGTGATTAAACGAGCTTAATAGACCCGAACGAATACGGTCATGTAAATGTTTTGCACATGTAAGTAAAATGTCAACCCTCACATATAACCAGGCGAACGGCGATGCAATGTAACGCTCTAATCTTGAACATTATACATAATATATTCAATCTTCGTAACACAGAAGTTGTCATATGTCTAATATTAGAGTCGATGCCCTAAACAGTAATTTACATATTAGATAATATGACATAATAGTGAAACAAAGTTAACTTTGTACCAAAATCTATTTGCCAAGACCATCTTTTGTCAGGTACACAAGTGTGTTAACATCTTCAGTAAACACGTTTTAAAGGATAAGGTCAGACGAATCTTTGATAATCCTTGTTTTAAAGGATAAGGTCAGACGAATCTTTGATAATCCTTATTTTAAAGGATAAGGTCAGACGAATCTTTGATAATCCTTATTTTAAAGGATAAGGTCAGACGATTCTTTGATAATCCTTGTTTTAAAGGATAAGGTCAAACAAATCTTTGATAATCCTTGTTTTAAAGGATAAGGTCAGACGATTCTTTGATAATCCTTGTTTTAAAGGATAAGGTCAGACGATTCTTTGATAATCCTTGTTTTAAAGGATAAGGTCAGACGATTCTTTGATAATCCTTGTTTTAAAGGATAAGGTCAGACGATTCTTTGATAATCCTTGTTTTAAAGGATAAGGTCAGACGATTCTTTGATAATCCTTGTTTTAGAGGATAAGGTCAGACGATTCTTTGATAATCCTTGTTTTAAAGGATAAGGTCAGACGAATATTTGATAATCCTTGTTTTAAAGGATAAGGTCAGACGATTCTTTGATAATCCTTGTTTTAATAGTTTAGTACTCAGATGACGACGACATTAGACAAATTCTAGACAAAAACTACAAAGTCGAAATATAAACTCCGAACGCAAGAGTGGTTGAAATATTACTATCAAGGCGTGAACAATTTACCATGGCTTAATTTATATCCTCTCGTTTTGTCTTTTTGAAAGTTGACCATTGGTGTCAAATTGGAAGTAAATGTCAAGTAATGAGGCAGAAATAGTTGTTTCTCTTGTTTTTTTTTATCTCAAGTTCTGAATGGTGTATTAGTGGCACCCAGTTATCAATGTTTAGATTATTAATTTACAGAACATCAGCAATATACCTGAAAGTAAGATTAAAGGCTTTAGCTTCTGTATATTACTGTTATTGATAAGTTTTTGTATATTCTCTGTCTCATAGAAGTAAACGAAATGATAAAAAAGCAGAGGGGTACAGATTACTCCCATGAGGATACCGATGATTTGTTGAAAAAGTTTCTTAGATAATCTCGTATCGAGTCGAGTACATGTCCTCATGGGCGGGATTCGAACTCAAATTTTTAGTGGTGATAGGAACTGATTACATATGTAGTTGTAAATCTAACTACAATACGATCATGATTACGACAGCACCAAAATGAATATAACATATACCGTAGCATAGCAGTGTAATATAGGAAATATAAAATAATAACAGAAATAAAGATAGAAATAAAGATAGAAATCAAACAAAATAAGGGTATAAAGAAAACACAATGAGCACATACACTTCAATAAAAAGGTGGCGGAATTGAACTTGTTTGATGGGCCCAACATCATTATAAGTATCATCATGTATCCTTATTCATTGATGAATAATATATCTGTAATATACCAGGTGTACTACTTCCATATTAATAGTGTCGCCCGAAGACAGTGTCCATCATAATTATAAGTTTATTATTAGTTATAATATTAATAAGAAATCGTAGATATTGAGATTACTCTAGTGCGGTGACATTTCTGTGAACTTACTATTGTTTCTCAGATATCACAAAGATAAACAAATAATGACCCAAGACTGTATCATTTATCAAATCAATTTCCATTATGAAGCTATAACAATGATTATCTAATTATTGTTTTATAAGGTGTCCATTTATAAATGTTCATTGGGGAAGTTGAGCCGATAAAATTAGCTTAACCCCGCCACATTGTATTGAAGTGTCTGTACCAAGAAAGGAAAGTGAGAGGTCATGTATGTTTGTGTTAGGATATTGATTTTGCTTATTTCTACTATTTTGTTTTTAGATTTTGGAATTGTTCTGACAGTGTGGTATTTTCTGTTTTCATTTTAATACATTAATATAGACTGTCAATACATGTCGTGGTATGAGGTTTTGTTATCATACACATACTATCTTTAGTTGAGGGTGTTTACGGTAGATTATCACAAGAAGAAAAAATATCACCCGAGACGAAGTCGAGGGTGATATTTTTTCTCAGTGTGGTAATCTACCATAACATCCCCAACCAAAGGCAGTATATTTTATATTATACTGAATGCCCTTCGGAGGGTGGTATTGCGGGATGTTGTATATCCTTGCAATACCACACTCTGCTTTGGTAGACGGGGTTAAGAAAAGTTAGAGAAAAATACCACATATACATTTACCAATGAAATTGCCAAAATTATCAAAAGAAATTTGCATAATGTATAATATCAACTAATATCCCACTAAGACTCACAATAAGTAATTTAATAGATGAGGCTATTACTACCACTGGGTCAATACCTCTACCGGTGGACTATAAGTTCCGAACGCATCATCCACACAGTAGGCAGGCACTGACATGGTTTAGAAGATAATAAATACGTGGATATCAAATTTAGTGCGCACCTCGTATTTCTGGAATAACATTTATCGTCTACGTTCAATGTCAAATATATTTGAAAGCTAAATAATTTAAAAGTCATTTAGTGGAAGACAACTAATATCGGCTAAGGTCATATATGTCTGAGGGAGGAGAGAAAGAAAACTAATATCGTCTAAGGTCACCTATGTCTGAGGGAGGAGAGGCTAAGGTCACCTATGTCTGAGGGAGGAGAGGCTAAGGTCACCTATGTCTAAGGGAGGAGAGCAAGAAAACTAATATCGGCTAAGGTCACCCATGTCTGAGGGAGCAGAGGCTAAGGTCACCTACGTCTGAGGGAGGAGAGCTAGAAAAGTAATATCGGCTAAGGTCACCTATGTCTAAGAGAGGAGAGCTAGAAAAGTAATATCGGCTAAGGTCACCTATGTCTGAGGAAGGAGAGAAAGAAAACTAATATCGGCTAAGGTCACCTATGTCTGAGGGAGGAGAGCTATAAAAGTAATATCGGCTAAGATCACCTATGTCTAAGGGAGGAGAACAAGAAAACTAATATCGGATAAGGTCACCTATGTCTGAGGGAGGAGAGCTAGAAAAGTAATATCGGCTGAGGTCACCTATGTCTAAGGGAGCAGAACAAGAAAACTAATATCGGATAAGGTCACCTATGTCTGAGGGAGGAGATCTAGAAAAGTAATAACAGCTGAGGTCACCTATGTCTGAGGGATGAGAGGAAGAAAACTAATATAGGTTAAGGTCACCTATATCTGAGGGAGGAGAGCAAGAAAACTAATATCGGCTAAGGTCACCTATGTTTGAGGGAGGAGAGCTAGAAAACTAATATCGGCTAAGGTCACCTATGTCTGAGGGAGGAGAGTTAGAAAACTAATATCGGCTAAGGTCACCTATGTCTGAGGGAGGAGAGCTAGAAAGCTAATATCGGCTAAGGTCACCTATGTCTGAGGGAGGAGAGGCTAAGGTCATCTATGTCTAATGGAGGAGAGGGAGAAAACTAATATCGGCTAAGGTCATCTATGTCTGAGGGAGGAGAGAAATAAAACTAATATCGCCTAAGGTCACCTATGTCTAAGAGAGGAGAGCAAGAAAACTAATATCGGCTAAGGCCACCTATGTCTGAGGAAGGAGAGGAAGAAAACTAATATAGGCTAAGGTCACCTATGTCTGAGGGAGGAGAGGAAGAAAACTAATATAGGCTAAGGTCACCTATGTCTGAGGGAGGAGAGCAAGAAAAACTAATATCGGCTAAGGTCACCTATGTTTAAGGGAGGAGAGCGAGAAAACTAATATCGGCTAACGTCAGCTATGTCTAAGGGAGGAGAGGAAGAAAACTAATATAGGCTAAAGGCACTTATGTCTAAGAGAGGAGAGGAAGAAAACTAATACAGGCTAATGTCACCTATGTCTAAGAGAGGAGAGCAAGAAAACTGATATCGGTTAAGGTCACCTATTTCTGTCGGAGGAGAGGAAGAAAACTAATATCGGCTAAGGTCACCTATGTCTGCGGGAGGAGAGGCTAAGGTCACCTATGTCTTAGGGAGGAGTGCAAGAAAACTAATATCGTCTAAGGTCACCTATGTCTTAGGGAGGAGAGCAAGAAAACTAATATCGGCTAAGGTCACATATGTCTAAGAGAGGAGAGCAAGAAAACTAATACAGGCTAAGGTCACCTATGTCTAAGAGAGGAGAGCAAGAAAACTAATATCGGCTAAGGGCACCTATGTCTGAGGGAGGAGAGCAAGAAAAGTAATATCGGGTAAGGTCACCTATGTCTGAGGGAGGAGAGGCTAAGGTCGCCTATGTCTAAGGGAGGAGAGCAAGAAAACTAATATCGGCTAAGGTCACCTATGTCTGAGGGAGGAGAGGAAGAAAACTAATGTCGGCTATGGTCACCTATGTCTTAGGGAGGACAGCAATAAAAATAATATCGGCTAAGGACACCTAGGGGTGAGGGAGGAGAGGCTAAGGTCGCCTATGTCTAAGAGAGGAGAGCAAGAAAACTAAAATCGGCTAAGGTCACCTATTTCTGAGGGAGGAGAGGCTAAGGTCACCATATGTCTAAGTGAGGAGAGAAAGAAAACTAATAACGGCTAAGGTCACCTATGTCTGAGGGAGGAGAGGAAGAAAACTAATATCGGCTAAGGTCACCTATGTCTGAAGGAGGAGAGGCTAAGGTCACCTATGTCTAAGGGAGGAGAGGAAGATAACTAATATCGTCTAAGGTCACCTATGTCTGAGGGAGGAGTTCAAGAAAACTAATATAGGCTAAGGCCACTTATGTCTAAGGGAGGAGAGGAAGAAAACTAATATAGGCTAAGGTCACCTATGTCTAAGGGAGGAGAGGAAGAAAACTAATATAGGCTAAGGTCTCCTATGTCTAAGGAAGGAGAGCAAGAAAACTAATATAGGCTAAGGCCTCTTATGTCTAAGGGAGGAGAGGAAGAAAACTAATATAGGCTAAGGTCACCTATGTCTAAGGGAGGAGAGGAAGAAAAATAATACAGGCTAAGGTCACCTATGTCTAAGAGATGAGAGCAAGAAAACTAATATAGGCTATGGTCACTTATGTATGAGGGAGGAGAGATATAAAACTAATATAGGCTAAGGTCACCTATGTCTAAGAGAGGAGAGCAAGAAAACTAATATCGGCTAAGGCCACCTATGTCTGAGGAAGGAGAGGAAGGAAACTAATATAGGCTAAGGTCACCTATGTCTGAGGAAGGAGAGCAAGAAAATTAATGTAGGCTAAGGTCACCTATGTTTGAAGGAGGAGAGGAAGACAACTAATATCGGCTAAGGTCACCTATATCTGAGGGAGGAGAGCCTAAGGTCACCTATGTCTGAGAGAGGAAAGGAAGAAAACTAATGTAGGCTAAGGTCACCTATGTCTGAGGGAGGATAGGAAGACAACTAATATCGGCTAAGGTCACCTATGTCTAGGAGAGGAGAGCAAGAAACCTAATATCGGCTAAAGTCACCTTTGTCTTAGGGAGGAGAGCAAGAAAACTAATATCGGCTAATGTCACCTATGTCTAAGGGAGGAGAGCAAGAAAACTAATATCGGCTAAGGTCACCTATGTCTAAGAGAGGAGAGCAAGAAAACTAATATCGGCT
>MJUT01016359.1:124648-135200 GCA_002080005.1 Gigantidas platifrons | reverse complement strand
TCCAGTCCATGTTGTTTTATTAGAAGCACACATCGCTTTCACTAATATACTAGCTTACTCAGCTTACTCAGCTTACTCACTCCAGTCCATGTTGTTTTATGTTGTGTTTGCTTGTTTGAAACCTTTCTTCTTCTTCTCCCTATCTCTCTGTTTTAAACATTTTATTTCACCTTATTTTTCGTTATATTTCTTTATTATTATCGTCTAAATATATCATGGTGTAAAGTTTATTTGTATAATTATCACCATTATGTGCTATCATTGCATTGTCTATATTTTTGTAAAAAAAGGACTTCACTAATATTGTTATAACTTGTGTCCAATCCCATTTGCAACTTTTATGGAAATAACATATTTTTAAACCAAACTGCACATAAAACTAAACATCGAGTAACACCAAACCTATTAAAAACCGGCGTGTACTCAGGTGCTCCGGAATGGTAAGCAGTTCCTATTCCACTAGTGTTAGTCTAGTTACCCGGTGATAAGTCATGAATGTTGACCATTGTTTCTACACACTTATGAGGCAAATATCATTCATCAGCTTCTCAAAAATAAATATAATAAATTATCCCAAATCTTTAATTATAGTTTTCTTTGTATAAATGATGCTATGTTACCGAACAATTCCAGACTCCGTGATTATCTGCATCTCATCCATCAAAATGAACTTGAAATAAGGATGCTACTGAAACTCAAAAGTCTGCTTCTTATTTTGACCTTCACCTTGAGACCAACAACGACTCAAGATTAAAACAAAACTCTACGACAAACGTCATGACTTCTCTTTTCTGATCGTCAGCTTCATTTTCATCAGTAGCAATATTCCAGCATCACCAGCGAATGGAGAATAAATTACGCACTCGTACGTTATTCCTATGGCGTTTCAGGACAGAGCTCAGCTGCTTACGGAAAATATTATCTATACATGGCTACGTTGCTCCCAGGTTAAAGCTACCGCTACAAAAAATCAGGAACTGGTTGACCGCTACGAAATACCCGAATATCAAATGGAAATGGATCGTTTCCCTTTTACGTAGATTTTTGCTTTCTTTCTATCACGACAAGACTTTTACCGGACTTGACTATGAATAACACGTTGGAAGTTGTATGAGAGCCATGAACTGCCTACCCTTCAAGAGCACCTGGGTTCGTCCCAGTTATTTGGTTGGGTCCATGTGCTCATATTTCTAGTTTTCTGTTTGTGTTTTGGTTTGTTTGTTTTGTTTGTTTTCGTCCTATTTCTTGCGTACTCAATATTGCCAGTGTCTCTGGATTGTCCATTCTTGATTGTCCCCTGTTTTTTCTAACGTTTATTTCTCCTGTGTATTGTGTACTCAATGTTGCCTGTGTCTCTGGATTGTCCATTCTTGATTGTCCCCTGTTTTTTCTAACGTTTATTTGTCCTGTGTATTGTGTACTCAATGTTGCCAGTGTCTCTGGATTGTCCATTCTTGATTGTCCTCTCTTTTCTCTAACGTTTATTTGTCCTGTGTCTTGTGTACTCAATGCTGCCAGTGTCTCTGGATTGTCCATTCTTGATTGTCCTCTGTTTTCTCTGACGTTTATTTGTCCTGTGTCTTGCGTGCTCAATATTGCCAGAGTATCTGGATTGCCCATTCTTGATTGTCCTCTGTTTTCTCTCTCTAACGTTTATTTCTCCTGTGTCTTGTGTACTCAATATTGCCAATGTCTCTGGATTGCCCATTCTTGATTGTCCTCTGTTTTCTCTAACGTTTATTTCTCCTGTGTCTTGTGTACTCAATGTTGCCAGTGTCTCTGGATTGTCCATTCTTGATTGTCCCCTGTTTTCTCTAACGTTTATTTGTCCTGTGTCTTGTGTACTCAGTGTTGCCAGTGTCTCTGGGTTGTCCATTGTTGATTTCCCCTGTTTTCTCTAACGTTTATTTGTCCTGTGTCTTGTGTACTCAATGTTGCCAGTGTCTCTGGATTGTTCATTCTTGATTGTCCCCTCGTTTTCTCTAACGTTTATTTGTCCTGTGTCTTGTGTACTCAATGTTGCCAGTGTCTCTGGATTGTTCATTCTTGATTGTCCCCTCGGTTTTCTCTAACGTTTATTTCTCCTGTGTCTTCTGTGCTCATTATTACCAGTGTCTCTGGATTGCCCATTCTTGATTGTCCTCTGTTTTCTCCGATGTTTATTTCTCCTGTGTCTTGTGTACTCAATGTTACCAGCGTCTCTGCATTGTCCATTCTTTATTGTCCTCTGTTTTCTCTAACGTTTATTTCTCCTGTGTCTTGTGTACTCAATGTTGCCAGTGTCTCTGGATTGTCCATTCTTGATTGTCATCTGTTTTCTCTAACGTTTATTTGTCCTGTGTCTTGTGTACTCAATGCTGCCAGTGTCTCTGGATTGTCAATTATTGATTGTCCTCTGTTTTCTGTGATGTTTATTTGTCCTGTGTCTTGCGTGCTCAATATTGCCAGTGTCTCTGTATTGCCCATTCTTGATTGTCCTCTGTGTTTTCTGACGTTTATTTCTCCCGTGTCTTGCGTACTCAGTGTTGCCAGTGTCTTTAGATTGTCTGTTCTTGATTGTCCTGTTTTCTCTAACGTTTATTTCTCCTGTGTCTTCTGTGCTCATTATTACCAGTGTCTCTGGATTGCCCATTCTTGATTTTCCTCTGTTTTCTCTGACGTTTATTTCTCCTGTGTCTTGTGTACTCAATGATGCCAGCGTCTCTGGATTGTCCATTCTTGATTGTCATCTGTTTTCTGTAACGTTATTTCTCCTGTGTCTTGTGTACTCAATGTTGCCAGTGTCTCTGGATTGTCTATTCTTGATTGTCCCCTGTTTTCTCTAACTTTTATTTCTCCTGTGTCTTTTGTACTCAATGTTTCCAGTGTCACTGGATTGTCCATTCTTGATTGTCCCCTCGGTTTTCTCTAACGTTTATTTGTCCTGTGTATTGTGTACTCAATGTTGCCAGTGTCTCTGGATTGTCCATTCTTGATTGTCCCCTCGGTTTTCTCTAACGTTTATTTCTCCTGTGTATTGTGTACTCAATGTTGCCAGTGTCTCTGGATTGTCCATTCTTAATTGTCATCTGTTTTCTCTAACGTTTATTTGTCCTGTGTCTTGTGTACTCAATGCTGCCAGTGTCTCTGGATTGTCAATTATTGATTGTCCTCTGTTTTCTGTGATGTTTATTTGTCCTGTGTCTTGCGTGCTCAATATTGCCAGTGTCTCTGGATTGCCCATTCTTGATTGTCCTCTGTGTTTTCTGACCTTTATTGCTCCCGTGTCTTGCGTACTCAGTGTTGCCAGTGTCTTTAGATTGTCTGTTCTTGATTGTCCTGTTTTCTCTAACGTTTATTTCTCCTGTGTCTTCTGTGCTCATTATTACCAGTGTCTCTGGATTGCCCATTCTTGATTGTCATCTGTTTTCTGTAACGTTTATTTCTCCTTTGTCTTGTGTACTCAATGTTGCCATTGTCTCTGGATTGTCAATTCGTGATTGTCCTCTGTTTTCTCTAACGTTTATTTGTTCTGTGTCTTGCGTGCTCAGTGTTGCCAGTGTCTCTGGATTGTCCATTCTTGATTGTCCCCTGTTTTCTCTAACGTTTATTTCTCCTCTGTCTTGTGTACTCAGTGTTGCCAGTGTCACTGGATTGTCCGTTCTTGATTGTCCCCTCGGTTTTCTCTAACGTTTATTTTTCCTGTGTATTGTGTACTCAATGATGCCAGAGTCTCTGGATTGTCCATTCTTGATTGTCATCTGTTTTCTGTAACGTTTATTTCTCCTTTGTCTTGTGTACTCAATGTTGCCATTGTCTCTGGATTGTCAATTCGTGATTGTCCTCTGTTTTCTCTAACGTTTATTTGTTCTGTGTCTTGCGTGCTCAGTGTTGCCAGTGTCTCTGGATTGTCCATTCTTGATTGTCCCCTGTTTTCTCTAACGTTTATTTCTCCTCTGTCTTGTGTACTCAGTGTTGCCAGTGTCACTGGATTGTCCGTTCTTGATTGTCCCCTCGGTTTTCTCTAACGTTTATTTCTCCTGTGTATTGTGTACTCAATGTTGCCAGTGTCTCTGGATTGTCCATTCTTGATTGTTCTCTGTTTTCTCGAACGTTTATTTGTCCTGTGTCTTACGTGCTAAGTGTTGCCAGTGTCTCTGGGTTGTCCATTCTTGATTGTTCCCTGCTTTCTCTAACATTTATTTGTGCTGTGTCTTGCGTACTCAGTGTTGCCAATGTCTCTGGATTGTCCATTCTTGATTGTCCTCTGTTTTCTCTAACGTTTATTTGTCCTGTGTCTTGCGTGCTCAATGTTGCCAGTGTCTCTAGATTGTCCATTCTTGATTGTCCTCTGTTTTCTCGAACGTTTATTTTTCCTGTGTCTTGCGTGCTCAGTTAAGCCAGTTGTCTCTGGATTGTCCATTCTTGATTGTCCCCTCGGTTTTCTCTAAGCTTTATTTTTGTTATGTGTTGTGTTCTCAATGTTGCCAGTGTCTCTGGATTGTCTATTCTTGATTGTCCCCTGTTTTTTTTAACGTTTATTTGTCCTGTGCTTGTGTACTCAATGTTGCCAGTGTCTCTGGATTGTCCATTCTTGATTGTCCCCTCTGTTTTCTCTAACGTTTATTTCTCCTGTGTATTGTGTACGCAATGTTGCCAGTGTCTCTGGATTGTCCATTCTTGATTGTCCCCGCAGTTTTCTCTAACGTTTATTTCTCCTGTGTCTTGTGTATTCAATGTTGCCTGTGTCTCTGGATTGTCCATTCTTGATTGTCCCCTGTTTGTCTAACGTTTATTTGTCCTGTATATTGTGTACTTAATGTTGCCAGTATCTCTGGATTGTCCATTCTTGATTGTCCCCTGTTTTCTCTAGCGTTTATTTCTCCCGTGTCTTCTGTACTCAATGTTGCCAGTGTCCCTGGATTGTCAATTCGTGATTGTCCTCTGTTTTCTCTAACGTTTATTTGTCCTGTATATTGTGGACTCTATGTGGCGAGTGTCTCTGGATTGTCCATTCTTGATTGTCCCCTGTTTTTTCTAACGTTTATTTGTCCTGTGTCTTGTGTACTCAATGTTGCCAGTGTCTCTGGGTTTTCCATTCTTGATTTCCCGTTTTCTCTAACGTTTATTTGTCCTGTGTCTTGTGTACTCAATGTTGCCAGTGTCTCTGAGTTGTCCATTCTTGATTTCCCCTGTTTTCTCTAACGTTTATTTGTCCTGTGTCTTGTGTGCTCAATGTTACCAGTGTCTCTGGATGGTCCATTCTTGATTGTCCCCTCGGTTTTCTCTCACGTTTATTTCTCCTGTGTATTGTGTACGCAATGTTGCCCGTGTCTCTGGATTATCCATTCTTGATTGTCCCCTCGGTTTTCTCTAACGTTTATTTCTCCTGTGTCTTGTGTACTCACTGTTGCCAGTGTCTCTGGATTGTCCATTCTTGAATTTCCACTGCTTCTCTAACGTTTACTTGTCCTGTATATTGTGTACTCAATGTTGCAAATGTCTCTGGATTGTCCATTCTTGATTGTCCCCTGTTTTCTCTAACGCTTATTTCTCCTGTGTCTTGTGTACTGAATGCTGCCAGTGTCTCTGGTTTGTCCATTATTGATTGTCCTCTGTTTTCTCTAGCGTTTATTTGTCCTGTGTCTTGTGTACTGAATGCTGCCAGTGTCTCTGGTTTGTCCATTATTGATTGTCCTCTCTTTTCTCTAACGTTTATTTGTCCTGTGTCTTGTGTACTGAATGCTGCCAGTGTCTCTGGTTTGTCCATTATTGATTGTCCTCTGTTTTCTCTAACGTTTATTTGTCCTGTGTCTTGCGTGCTCAATGTTGTCAGTGTCTCTAGATTGTCCATTCTTTATTGTCCCCTGTTTTCTCTAACATTTATTTGTCCTGAGTCTTCCGTACTCAGTATTGCCAGTGTCTCTGGATTCTTCATTCGTGATTGTCCTCTGTTTTCTCTAATATTTATTTGTCCTATCTCTTGTGTGCTCAATGTTGCCAGTGTCTCTGGATTGTCCATTCTTGATTGTCCCCTGTTTTTTTAACGTTTATTTGTCCTGTCTCTTGTGTACTCAATGTTGCCAGTGTCTCTGGATTGTCCATTCTTGATTGTCCCCTCGGTTTTCTCTAACGTTTATTTCTCCTGTGTATTGTGTACGCAATGTTGCCAGTGTCTCTGGGTTGTCCATTCTTGATTGTCCCCTCGGTTTTCTCTAACGTTTATTTCTCCTGTGTCTTGTGTACTCAATGTTGCCAGTGTCTCTGGATTGTCCATTCTTGATTGTCCTCTGTTTGTCTAACGTTTATTTGTCCTGTATATTGTGTACTTAATGTTGGAAGTGTCTCTGGATTGTCCATTCTTGATTGTCCTCTGTTTTCTCTAACGTTTATTTGTCCTGTGTCTTACGTGCTCAGTGTTGCGAGTGTTTCTGGATTGTCCATTCTTGATTGTCCCCTGTTTTCTCTAACGTTTATTTGTTTTGTGTCTTGTGTACTCAATGTTGCCAGTGTCTCTTGGTTGTCCATTCTTGATTGCCCCCTGTTTTCTCTAACATTTATTTCTCCTGTGTCTTGTGTACTCAATGTTGCCAGTGTCTCTGGATTGTCCATTCTTGCTTGTCATCTGTTTTCTCTAACGTTTATTTCTCCTGTGTCTTGTGTACTCAATGTTGCCAGTGTCTCTGGATTGTCCATTCTTGCTTGTCCTCTGTTTTTTCTAACGTTTATTTGTCCTGTGTCTTGTGTACTCAATGTTGCCAGTGTCTCTGGGTTGTCCATTCTTGATTTCCCTTGTTTTCTCTAACGTTTATTTGTCCTGTGTCTTGTGTACTCAATGTTGCCAGTGTCTCTGGGTTGTCCATTCTTGATTTCCCCTGGTGTCTCTAACGTTTATTTGTCCTCTGTCTTGTGTACTCAATGTTGCCAGTGTCTCTGGATGGTCCATTCTTGATTGTCCCCTCGGTTTTCTCTCACGTTTATTTCTCCTGTGTATTGTGTACGCAATGTTGCCCGTGTCTCTGGATTGTCCATTCTTGATTGTCCCCTCGGTTTTCTCTAACGTTTATTTCTCCTGTGTCTTGTGTACTCACTGTTGCCAGTGTCTCTGGATTGTCCATTCTTGATTTTCCCCTGCTTCTCGAACGTTTACTTGTCCTGTATATTGTGTACTTAATGTTGCAAATGTCTCTGGATTGTCCATTCTTGATTGTCCCCTGTTTTCTCTAACGCTTATTTCTCCTGTGTCTTGTGTACTGAATGCTGCCAGTGTCTCTGGTTTGTCCATTATTGATTGTCCTCTGTTTTCTCTAGCGTTTATTTATCCTGTGTCCTGTGTACTCAATGTTGCAGTGTCTCTGGATTGTCCATTCTTGATTGTCCCCTCGGTTTTCTATAACGTTTATTTCTCCAGTGTCTTGTGTACTCAATGTTGCCAGTGTCTCTGGGTTGTCCATTCTTGATTTTCCTCTGTTTTCTCTAACGTTTATTTGTCCTGTGTCTTATGTGCTCAATGTTGCCAGTGTCTCTGGATTGTCCATTCTTGATTGTCCCCTGTTTTTTCTAACGTTTATTTGTCCTGTGTCTTGTGTATTCAATGTTGCCAGTGTCTTTGGGTTGTCCATTCTTGATTTCCCCTGTTTTCTCTAACGTTTATTTGTCCTGTGTCTTGTGTACTCAATGTTGCCAGTGTCTCTGGATGGTCCATTCTTGATTGTCCACTCGGTTTTCTCTCACGTTTATTTCTCCTGTGTATTGTGTACGCAATGTTGCCCGTGTCTCTGGATTGTCCATTCTTGATTGTTCCCTCGGTTTTCTCTAACGTTTATTTCTCCTGTGTCTTATGTGCTCAATGTTGCAAATGTCTCTGGATTGTCCATTCTTGATTGTCCCCTGTTTTCTCTAACGCTTACTTCTCCTGTGTCTTGTGTACTGAATGCTGCCAGTGTCTCTGGTTTTTCCATTATTGATTGTCCTCTGTTTTCTCTAGCGTTTATTTGTCCTGTGTATTGTGTACTGAATGCTGCCAATGTCTTTGGTTTGTCCATTATTGATTGTCCTCTGTTTTCTCTAGCGTTTATTTGTCCTGTGTCTTGTGTACTGAATGCTGCCAGTGTCTCTGGTTTGTCCATTATTGATTGTCCTCTGTTTTCTCTAACGTTTATTTGTTTTGTGTCTTGTGTACACAATGTTGCCAGTGTCTCTGGATTGTCCATTCTTGATTGTTCCCTCGGTTTTCTCTAACATTTATTTCTCCTGTGTATTGTGTACTCAATGTTGCCAGTGTCTCTGGATTGTCCATTCTTGATTGTCCCCTCGGTTTTCTCTAACATTTATTTCTCCTGTGTCTTGCGTGCTCAGTGTTGCCAGTGTCTCTGGATTGTCCATTCTTGATTGTCCCCTCCGTTTTCTCTAACATTTATTTATCATGTGTCTTGCATACTCAGTGTTGCCAGTGTCTCCGGATTGTCCATTCTTCATTGTCCCCTGTTTTCTCTAACGTTTATTTCTCCTGTGTCTTTTGTACTCAATGTTGCCAGTGTCTCTGGATTGTCCATTCTTGATTTCCCCTGTTTTCTCTAACGTTTATTTCTCCTGTGTCTTTTGTACTCAATGTTGCCAGTGTCTCTGGATTGTCCATTATTGATTGTCCCCTGTTTTCTCTAATATTTATTTGTCCTGTGTCTTGCGTGCTCAGTGTTGCCAGTGTCTCTGGATTGTCCATTCTTGATTTCCCCTGTTTTCTCTAACGTTTATTTCTCCTGTGTCTTTTGTACTCAATGTTGCCAGTGTCTCTGGATTGTCCATTCTTGATTTCCCCTGTTTTCTCTAACGTTTATTTCTCCTGTGTCTTTTGTACTCAATGTTGCAAGTGTCTCTTGATTGTCCATTCTTGATTTCCCCTGTTTTCTCTAACGTTTATTTCTCCTGTGTCTTTTGTACTCAATGTTGCCAGTGTCTCTGGATTGTCCATTCTTGATTTCCCCTGTTTTCTCTAACGTTTATTTCTCCTGTGTCTTTTGTACTCAATGTTGCCAGTGTCTCTGGATTGTCCATTCTTGATTTCCCCTGTTTTCCCTAACGTTTATTTGTCCTGTGTCTTGTGTACTTAATGTTGCCAGTGTCTCTGGATTGTCCATTCTTGATTTCCACTGTTTTCTCTAACGTTTATTTGTCCTGTGTCTTGTGTACTTAATGTTGCCAGTGTCTCTGGATTGTCCATTCTTGATTGTTCCCTGTTTTCTCTAACATTTATTTCTCCTGTGTATTGTGTACTCAATGTTGCCAGTGTCTCTGGATTGTCCATTCTTGATTGTCCCCTCGGTTTTCTATAACATTTATTTCTCCTGTGTCTTGCGTGCTCAATGTTGCCAGTGTCTCCGGATTGTCCATTCTTGATTGTCCCCTCGGTTTTCTATAACGTTTATTTCTCCAGTGTCTTGTGTACTCAATGTTGCCAGTGTCTCTGGATTGTCCATTCTTGATTTCCCCTGTTTTCTCTAACGTTTATTTCTCCTGTGTCTTTTGTACTCAATGTTGCCCGTATCTCTGGGTTGTCCATTCTTGATTGTCCCTGTTTACTCTAATGTTTATTTGTCCTGTGTATTGTGTACTCAATGTTTCCAGTGTCTCTGGATTGTCCATTCTTGATTTCCCCTGTTTTCTCTAAGGTTTATTTGTCCTGTGTCTTGTGTATCTAATGTTGCCAGTGTCTCTGGATTATCCATTCTTGATTTCCCCTGTTTTCTCTAACGTTTATTTCTCCTGTGTCTTTTGTACTCAATGTTGCCAGTGTCTCTGGATTGTCCATTCTTGATTGTCCCCTCGGTTTTCTCTAACATTTATTTCTCCTGTGTTTTGCGTGCTCAGTGTTGCCAGTGTCTCTGGATTGTCCATTCTTGATTGTCCCCTCGGTTTTCTCTAACATTTATTTATTCATGTGTCTTGCGTGCTCAGTGTTGCCACTGTCTCTGGATTGTCCATTCTTCATTGTCCCCTGTTTTCTCTAACGTTTATTTCTCCTGTGTCTTTTGTACTCAATGTTGCCAGTGTCTCTGGATTGTCCATTCTTGATTTCCCCTGTTTTCTCTAACGTTTATTTGTCCTGTGTCTTGTGTACTTAATGTTGCCAGTGTCTCTGGATTGTCCATTCTTGATTTCCCCTGTTTTCTCTAACGTTTATTTCTCCTGTGTCTTTTGTACTCAATGTTGCCAGTGTCTCTGGATTGTCCATTCTTGATTTCCCCTGTTTCCTCTAACGTTTATTTCTCCTGTGTCTTGTGTACTCAATGTTGCCAGTGTCTCTGGGTTCTCCATTCTTGATTACCCCCTGTTTTCTCTTACATTTATTTCTCCTGTGTCTTTTGTATTCAATGTTGCCAGTGTCTCTGGATTGTCCATTATTGATTGTCCTCTGTTTTCTCTTACGTTTATTTGTCCTGTGTCTTGCGTGCTCAATGTTGCCAGTGTCTCTGGATTGTCCATTCTTGATTTCCCCTGTTTTCCCTAACGTTTATTTGTCCTGTGTCTTGTGTACTTAATGTTGCCAGTGTCTCTGGATTGTCCATTCTTGATT
>MJUT01016359.1:83126-102963 GCA_002080005.1 Gigantidas platifrons | reverse complement strand
TTTTTTTTTTTATATTTTAAAGTATTTTAAGTCTTAATATTAAAATATTTAACTATAATTACAATAAGTAGGGATTTACTCCACTGCTGGAGGTGCTCCTATTCAAAGGAGGTCAATACACAGAAGAAGAAGAAGAAGTATTCAAAGTGGACATATTTTTGTAATCGTCATTTATTGCACGATTTGTCCGGAATAGCGAAAAAAAAAATATGTCCAAAATAACGAACTATTGTTGCCACGTTTCATTTATGAAAATGTCAATATCATGTTTATTGAAATCTATCGTATCCATTAAGTATTTTGAAAGTGATTATCTCGAAAAGTTATAAATTTTGGTTAAAGAAACTTTAAAATAAAAAATGGCACCATCAAAAATGCATTAGGATTAGGAGTACGCATCCACCGAAGCTACTTTTAAGCAAACGAACTTTTGATGTATTTATTCCCATTTCTGTGACATGAAATTTTAGTTCTCATATTTAATATGTTCATTTATATTCAACGGCTGGTCATTCAATTCGTTGAAATACACTGCACGAGGACCCATAAGATTTTGACAGTTTAACAGTAATCATTAACAGTAAACGGTAATAATAGGTGACGTTGAGATGGTCTTATGGTTTATATTTTGATTGCCATATAAAAAAGGGAGAAGATAATGAATGGAAAGGTGAAATATGGCCTTGATGGTGAGTTATGTACTATTCAATTAGTCCTAAATTCCAGCAGACGCTTCTTTCGGAGGAGGGGTTGCTCCCCGCATCGAATAAACTAGGTTCTATTTCCACACCAGGAACCCCTTGGGGTATTTGATAGAGAAGTAAACATGCATAATGAGACAGAATCCCCCAGAGATTAAATAAAACATGGCTATAAAAATGGTTTGATATATTGATTTTTTATTGTCCAATGACCGGCGACAAATATTTCAGGATTGTAACATGAATACATTTTTCCCTTTAATCTTTTTATGGTTTATACCAGAATGTAAGCAACAGCTAATAACTATGAAATAATACAAACAGATATGAGATATTGCAAACTTCAAATCTGGGCTGTAGTGTTATTAATCCCAGAGAGCCGTGTAATAATCAACAACCTACATGTGATATTGTAGTGTTATTACTCCCAGAGAGCCGTGTAATAATCAACAACCTACATGTGATATTGCAAGGCTTCATGTTACAAATCATTTATACCACGGTTTTCCAGCTAAATCGCTAAGTAATCTCAAGCTTCACGTTCGATTGTTTAACTGTTTACCACAATAACCCGTGGTATAAATATTACATATTCAGCATGATACAATAGTGGCAAGCATATGATTATAACAATAGATGTCAATGATTCAGCATGATACAATAGTGGCAAGCATATGATTATAACAATAGATGTCAATGATTCAGCATGATACAATAGTGGCAAGCATATGATTATAACAATAGATGTCAATGATAATGTCCATTCCCAATCTCTAAATCAAATCTAACAAGTGGTTATTCGATTTCTCTTGTCCTTTTTGATTTTTCTAATGCAATGTGAAATGACCATAGTAACTGACAATATTAAAAGTTCTAATATTTCTGATATCGTCAATAAACTTGCTCCTAGGAACAATCCCATAAACCCTCCAAGTATGCCTGAAAAAAAAGAATTAAGTAAGTAGTGTTTAACACCTATAGTACTTAGTCTATTTCATAGAACATTTTGTATCTGTTTACATTTGTCTATGCGTTTATATAATTATTTTGATGTTGTACAGGGCACAGTTCCAGTCAACGCAGATATATTATCTATAGAGATGTGTACAGCTCGTCGTTCTAGTAAAATTAAGAATAAGGTCAAGAGCTATGCAATAAGCTCATGAATAATAAAAAAAAATGTTTGATTTATTTACGTATATTGATGTCCAATCAGATTTATATATGAGATTGTTATCATGTCTTTTAACAGTAACACGACGGAGTGTGAAGGAAGTCTTAATTATAGTACTCGATGTTTACCGTGGTTCCTGAGCTCACCCTCGATATTTACCGTGGTTTCTGAGCTCACCCGCGATATTTACCGTGGTTCCTGACCTCACCCTCGATGTTTACTGTGGTTCCTCAGTTCACCCTCGATGTTTACCGTGGTACCTGAGCTCACTCTCGAAATTTACCGTGGTTCCTAAGCTCACCCTCGATATTTACCGTGGTTCCTGACCTCACCCTCGATGTTTACCGTGGTTCCTGAGTTCACCCTCGATGTTTACCGTGGTTCTTGAGCTCACCCTCGATGCTTACTGTGGTTCCTGACCTCACCCTCGATGTTTACCGTAGTACCTGAGTTTACCCTCGATGCTTAGCGTGGTACCTGAAGTCACTCTCGATGTTTACCGTGGTTCCTGAGTTCACCCTCGATGTTTACCGTGGTTCCTGAGCTCACCCTCGATGTTTACCGTGGTTTCTGAGCTCACTCTCGATGTTTACCGTGGTTTCTGAGCCCACGCGCGATGTTTATCGTGGTTCCTGAGCTCACTCTCGATGTTTACCGTGGTTTCTGAGCTCACTCTCGATGTTTACCGTGGTTCCTGAGCTCACTCTCGATGTTTATCGTGGTTCCTGAGCTCACCCTCGATGTTTACCGTGGTTCCTGAGCTTACCCTCGATGTTTACCGTGGTTCCTGAGCTCACTCTCGATGTTTACCGTGGTACCTGAGCTCACTCTCGATGTTTACCGTGGTTCCTGAGCTCACTCTCGATGTTTACCGTGGTTCCTGAGCTCACTCTCGATGTTTACCGTGGTTCCTGAGCTTACCATCGATGTTTACCGTGGTTCCTGAGCTTACCATCGATGTTTACCGTGGTTCTTGAGCTCACTCTCGATGTTTACCGTGGTTCCAAAACTCACCCTCGATGTTTATCGTGGTTCGTGTTATCCTTCCTTGTCTGTATAACCTGAGCTCACCCTCGATGTTTATATTTCTAGCTTCTAAGCTCGAGGATCCAACATTTAATCAAAGTTTATATTTTTGCATGCACGTGACTTCATTGAAATTGCTACGATTTGAACAATACACCCATATTGAAACTGCAGTAACGTGATCAAAATCTAATTTAAAAATAATAACATTAACATTAAACATACCGATGCCATCAGTGATCGAGTACTCAGGGACAGATTCCATGAAGACGTAGCTTAATGAATCAAAAAACAATCTGACTTCTAGGTACTCTGATCTAAAAAAATATAAAAAAGATTACACATGTATTTGTGTGTTAGGGGTGTCGATTACACAAATATGTGTGTGTTAAGGATATCGATTAGACATGTATTTATGAATTAGGGGTATCGATTACACATGTATTTGTGTGTTAGGCGTATCGATTACACATGTATTTGTGTGTTAGGCGTATCGATTACACATGTATTTGTGTGTTAGGGGTATCGATTACACATATATTTGTGTGTTAGCGGTATCGATTACACATATATTTGTGTGTTAGCGGTATCGATTACACATGGGGTATGTGTGTGTTAGGGGTATCGATTACACATCCATTTGTGTGTTAGGCGTATCGATTACACATGTATTTGTGTGTTAGGCGTATCGATTAGACATGTATTTGTGTGTTAAGGGTATCGATTACACATGTATTTATGAGTTAGGGGTATCGATTACACATATATTTGTGTGTTAGGCGTATCGATTACACATGTATTTGTGTGTTAGGCGTATCGATTACACATGTATGTGTGTTAGGGGTGTCGATTACACATGTATTTGTGTGTTAGGGGTGTCGATTATACATGTATTTGTGTGTTAGGGGTACCGATTACACATGTATTTGTGTGTTAGGGATATCGATTAAACATGTATTTGTGTGTTAGGGATATCGATTACACATGTATTTGTGTGTTAGGGTATCGATTACACATATATTTGTGTGTTAGCGGTATCGATTACACATGTATTTGTGTGTTAGCGGTACCGATTACACATGTATTTGTGTGTTAGGGATATCGATTACACATGTATTTGTGCATTAGGCATATCGATTAGACATGTATTTGTGTGTTAGCGGTATCAATTACACATGTATTTGTGTGTTAGCGGTATCGATTACACATGTATTTGTGTGTTAGGGGTGCCGATTACACATGTATTTGTGTGTTAGGTGTGTCGATTACGCATGTATTTTTCTGTTAGGGCTATCGATTACACATGTATTTGTGTGTTAGGGGTGTCGATTACACATGTATTTGTGTGTTAGGGGTGTCAATTACACATGTATTTGTGTGTTAGGGGTGCCAATTACACATGCATTTGTGTGTTAAGGGTGTCGATTACACATGTATTTGTGTGTTAGAGGTGTCGATTACACATGTATTTGTGTGTTAGGGGTGTCGATTACACATGTATTTGTGTGTTAGGGGTGTCGATTACACATGTATTTGTGTGTTAAGGGTATCGATTACACATGTATTTGTGTGTTAGCGGTACCGATTACACATGTATTTGTGTGTTAGGGATATCGATTACACATGTATTTGTGCATTAGGCATATCGATTAGACATGTATTTGTGTGCTAGCGGTATCGATTACACATGTATTTGTGTGTTAGGGGTGCCGATTACACATGTATTTGTGTGTTAGGGGTGTCGATTACACATGTATTTTTCTGTTAGGGCTGTCGATTACACATGTATTTGTGTGTTAGGGGTGTCGATTACACATGTATTTGTGTGTTAGGGGTGCCAATTACACATGTATTTGTGTGTTAGGGGTGCCAATTACACATGTATTTGTGTGTTATGGGTGTCGATTACACATGTATTTGTGTGTTAGGGGTGTCGATTACACATGTATTTGTGTGTTAGGGGTGTCGATTACACATGTATTTGTGTGTTAGGGGTATCGTCGATTTGGTCTCTCAACAATTTTCATGGTTGATTTAGGAATTGTTCCGACAGTTTGGTAGTTTTTGTTTTTCATTCTATTGTCTAAATGAACGTTAGAGAAAACCGAAGGAGTAATTAATAATAGATAGTCCAAAATTAGGTATACAAGACACAAGACGAAGAGAAGACAAACAACCCCCCTCCCCCCACACACACAACTCACTATGTGTTGGACACCACTATACGCAAACGAACACAAATAACGTAAATATGACATGAACCTTTCTAATGCACACTAAGCTATCAATGCCAGTCATGCATAAAATCTACATACAGAAAACATGGTAGAAAATGAGTACTAAAGTGACGAAGGAGACATATAACAACATTTCAGCAGCACCTGGAGTATATGTACCTCTCTCAGCTTATACGACACACCACAGCTTCTGGTTCCTATCAGGATTTCCTTGATACAGGGTTACTTCTAACAAAGAATATTCCTAATGGTTAAGATGAAGTCATCGATTCGAAAGTTTGACTGTCGCCACTATGACTTGGTAATTCGAAAGTTTGACTGTCGCCACTATGACTTGGTAAACAAATGAATACGGTTATGGTCCATTTGGCGTAATCACAATTAGGTCATTCCCTCATTAATGACGTATCACCGGGTTTGTAACAAGAGTAACACGACGGGTACCACATATGGAGCAGGAACTGTATACCCTTCCGGGTATTGATGGGATGTGTACGTGTTGCTCAGTGTAATGATTTGTTTATCGTTGTTTGTCATTTATGAAAAAAAGTTTAAATGGTGATTGTCATCAATTCAACCAATATCAACAAACGAACAATCACCTCTCATCTTAACTGAATCCATTTAACACAAAAATACCATGACATGTAACGTTGGAAATTCAGGTCCTGTCTTGCGACAGGCACAAATCTGTGGCGGGGATTAAACCAATTACTAGTAATGAAATCCCAACCTTACCCTCTTGATAACTGTATCTCTAACGACAATACAAAAACCCATACAAAACCTGCACAGATTCCACTCAAAAAGATCACATACAATCACGCAAATAAATGACAACATAAACATGGACAGTACAATAGCAGGACCAATGAATGCTCGTAGTTAACTGACTACTAGATATGAAGGTATAATCTGTTTGTCACATGGACAGTACAATAGCAGGGTCAATGAATACTCGTAGTTAACTGACTTAGATATGAAGGTAGAATATATTTGTCACATGCACAGTACACAGCAGGACCAATGAATGCTCGTAGTTAACTGACTACTAGATATGAAGGTATAATCTGTTTGTCACATGGACAGTATAATAGCAGGGTCAATGAATACTCGTAGTTAACTGACTACTAGATATGAAGTTATAATCTGTTTGTCACATGCACAGTACACAGCAGGGTCAATGAATGCTCGTAGTTAACTGACTACTAGATATGAAGTTATAATCTGTTTGTCACATGGACAGTACAATAGCAGGGTCAATGAATGCTCGTAGTTAACTGACTACTAGATATGAAGGTAAAAACTGTTTGTCGCGTGGACAGTACAATATCAGGGTCAATGAATGCTCGTAGTTAACTGACTACTAGATAGGAAGGTATAATCTGTTTGTCACATGGACAGTACAATAGCAGAGTCAATGAATGTTCGTAGTTAACTGACTACTAGATAGGAATGTAGAAACTGTTGGTTAAATACCATTACTCTTTAGTAGGAAAAAGCATAACTGATAATTCTAACAGATGTAATATAGTCATGAACATCCAAAGAAATTAATAGCCTTCGTGGGAGATTATAATAAATAGATATTCAAACTGTTGGAATAAATTATTAAATAGAAAATTAAAATTGTAGTACTATAATACGGAATTAAATATTAATGTACAAATTTAATTGCTAGATAGACCTAATAGTTTTACCAGCAGATTGTTAATACGTATAACAAAGGAAACCGGTCTCAAAGAGGGAACTATAATAATTAAGTCATAGCATTTACAAATAAGATTTTATGAGTTTAGATGTGTTAGATTTGAACTGTTTAGCTTTGTTAATTATGTCGCCACAAAAACATGGATGGGATCAGACCTCTCCCGTTATGTACCATTGTATTCATATACAATATATTTATAGCAGCAATAAAATATTATGAAAGTTTTCAATAATTTATGAAAGCAGTATCTTTGGTGTTAAAGTTGTTCTGTTTTCATAAGAATACGACCATTGAAGTCGAATATATTACTAGCAATACGTGATACGTGCAAAACGAATTAGCTGAGAAATGTAAACACCGTATGATGGGACCAAAATACGGCACCATCCAAATAAGGAAACACGTGTGTTAAGGTTACCTTGAAAGAGAAATAAGCCTAAATCTAAATATTGATACTATTGTATTGTAATGTTAACATTATTCTGCGTAAGTTCCTTGGAATTTTGTTTAACAAACGTAAGAAAGTTAGGATTGTCTACAGTTAAGATATTGTATAAGGATTTACAACTATTGTTGAATAAACTATGAAGTGAGCGCTTTGACGAGTATTTTTTTTTGGGATATACGTTTGACCACTGTATTGTCTATACTTTAATTGACGGCTTCTGATTATCTCCCCTGATATTTTCAAACTTGTCTTGGAAACAATTTCCATTCTTTGTAGAATCGACCCCTTAGGCTTTTTTTCTGCATAATGTGAAACGGAAGAAATTGTGTATTATGATATGTACTTCACCCTTGTCATATTTATGTTTTTCTATGTTATTTGTTTTGTTTTATCTATGTATACCATTACATACTATTACATACCTTGACATATTGTTATTATTAAAGAGAGACCGTATAACAGGAACACACATACTGGCAGGAGAGAGGGTAGATGATATACTGTATTTATATTTTATATATTCACACGGCTGATGGCAGTTACATTCTTCGTATACAGTTATGTTCACTTTATAATTCACTATAAATAAATAAATAAATAAATAAATAAATAAATAAATAAATAAATAAAATAAATAAATAAATAAATAAATAAATAAATATGATCAATGAGCTAAGTATTACTGTCATTTGTAGAGTTTACAGCTTATCGTTAAGCTACGGTCCTTTTGGCACTCGTTTTGAGAATACCGCTTACATACTCGGTTAATATCATTGATCTGACTCATCATTGAAGACCTTACTGTATCAGTAATATATCATTGATCTGACTCATCATTGAAGACCTTACAGTATCAGTAATATATCATTCAACAATAACAGAATTGTTCTTCACTATCGCGGTATAACTAAGTTGTTCCGTTTGTAGTAACAACATTCCAGTCATTTCCATGTGTATGACTTATCACACCACAACAGGAGCCACTAGTGGATCAGGAACTACTTACCCTTCCGGAGCACCTGATTTCACCCCCGGTGTTTAGTTGGGCTTTGGCTTACCCTTCCGGAGCGCCTGATTTCACCCCCGGTGTTTAGTTGGGTTCTTGGCTTACCCTTCCGGAGCACCTGATTTCACCCCTGGTGTTTAGTTTGGTTTTTAGCTTACCCTTCCGGAGCACCTGATTTCACCCCGGTGTTTATTTGGGTTTTTGGCTACCCTTCCGGAGCGCCTGATTTCACCCCCGGTGTTTAGTTTGGTTCTTGGCTTACCCTTCCGGAGCACCTGATTTCACCCCCGGTGTTTAGTTTGGTTCTTTGCTACCCTTCCGGAGCACCTCATTTCACCCCCGGTGTTTAGTTTGGTTCTTGGCTTACCCTTCCGGAGCACCTGATTTCACCCCCGGTGTTTAGTTTGTTTCTTTGCTACCCTTCCGGAGCACCTGATTTCACCCCCGGTGTTTAGTTTGGTTCTTTGCTACCCTTCCGGAGCACCTGATTTCACCCCCGGTGTTTAGTTTTGTTCTTGTTGCTCGATCTTTAGTTCTTTGTGTTGTCTTTTGTCAATGATTGTTTGTACTTTGTGTTTTTAATTTTGTCTGTTTCTATTTGATTTACGGTTTCTGATTATTCCTTTTGTTGATCTCAACATTTTCTAGCACTTTTGTTTAAAGATATGAAACGGAATGAACCATAGCTGTGTTAAAATGTTATCTTGCTATAATCCGAGTACAAAGAACGACTATATATATTGTGAAAATAGAGCGTTTTTAAACATATACAAAGTGTACAAGAGTTTGTTCTGCTTTGAGCTTTTTAGTTAATATTTGATATAACTGAAATCAGGCCATGCTTAGGCGAAATATAAAACAATTTTGTTTTATTGACCAATATTGAAAATGTATAAAAGAAGAAGGACTTTGTAGAATTATAGCGACCATTAATCATCATATTGTAACTACTATCTTAAGAGGTAATCAATTAGATACTCACGATCATGTCTATGGTAACAATCTAACTCCTGTGTTGTAGTACAAATAGATTCATTACCTGTAAACAAGTAGTTGATAAACATGTATATTTTTTTTTATAATAGGAGGGAAATGTTTTTCTTTGACTCGTAAAAGACAATATACATGTTTAGCTCAATTCTTTAGTTTTAGAATAATTCCCGAGGGATTGTTGTTTAACGCCGCCAGGTGGACATTTATTATTAGCCATCTCATGGCGAGAACAAGTTACATTTCGATGAGATGCTGATGATGTCTTCTTTATACTACAATAAGAAGCTTGGGTGCTAGCTCACTGTAACAGCAGTCAGAGGGTAGACATGTTAATCTACTTGAACGAATTAACCCGTTTCCGAGGCAATCATTTGCTCTTATTACTTAATGATGTATGCTTAGCAGAGAAGTAACAAATACCAAATTAACAATCGTTGGTTTGATCAGGGAGGGGTTTGAACCCACGATCGCATGTACTTTGAGGCTGTAAGGAGAGATCATCCGTGTTGTTATACTTGACTATATTATTTATTATTTATTAAACTTATTTTGTCAATCCACCAAAGTGCATTTACAGCGCCTGCATATGGAGTATCTCTCAGTTGATACGATATTCCAGAGCTTGTGGTGCCTATCACGATTTCCTTGATAGAGGGTTGCTGCTAAGAAGGAAGCTACCGAATCAAGGGTTCATACTAGTTAAGTTGAAGTCATCACTTGGAAAGTTTTACGATCGCCACCATGACTTGGTTGACCGCTACGGAATATATATCTCATAAATGACCACGGATATGCTCCAGATGTCATAAGGAATTCTCGGTCCTTTCCTCATTCATGACTCATCACCGGCTTTGTAACTAGAGTAACATGACGGGTGCCACTAGTGTAGCAGGAACAACTTAACATTCAGGAGCACCTGAGTTCAACCCAGTTTTAGTCAGGTTCGTGTTGCTCGATCTTTAGTTTTCTGTGTAGTGTTTTGTAGATCATTGATTGCCATTTTGTCCTTTTCCATTCAACCATTGTATTGTCCATCTGCTCAATCTTTAGTTTTCTGTGTAGTGTTTTGTAGATCATTGATTGTCATTTTGTCCTTTTCCATTCGACCATTGTATTGTCCGTCTGCTCAATCTTTAGTTTTCTGTGTAGTGTTTTGTAGATCATTGATTGTCATTTTGTCCTTTTCCATTCGACCATTGTATTGTCCGTCTGCTCAATCTTTAGTTTTCTGTGTAATATTTTGTAGATCGTTGTTTGTCTTTTTGTCCTTTTTTTTTGGCCATGATGTTGTCTGTGCTTTTTGGATTTACTGATTCTGATCACCCCTTTGGTATCTTCAAATCTCCTTACCTGTGTCTAAGACTCCTTTACATCCACATCGCTCCACAATGAAATTTCGTCTACATTCCATTAAGCATCCACTATAACTATATGTTGCATAATACTTGAGTGGATTTACATACTCTGACTCCTTAGTATCTATGCAGTACTCATTACCGGAAATCGTATAAGGCGGTGGAAGATGTTTGTACTAAAATATAAAAAAAAACTAACAACTTCCGGTTACATTGAGTCATTGAGGAAACATTCCGTCATTGTAGCTGCGCTCGTAATGGTTGATTATGATCTATTCCCCATTTGCTAATTTTGTTTTATGAAAGATGGTTTACCCTTTCCGCAACGTTTACATCCGTCATACACTGATTTGCAATTCAAAAATTCCACATGGAAAAGGAATTTCCTCAACTTACACACTGTCCGACCAACTGTGAATATTTATGCTATTTTTGATTATTTGTTTTACATATTTTATTGTCATACAAACAAGACAAATGGATAAGACTCAAGCTGTAAACTTATGAAGTCTTCTCCGGTACATATATAAACATTAGTAATGACAATACATTAAAAATACAGATAATGTGAATAACTACTATAGTCAAAATTGAAGATAACATAACAGGACAAAAACAGTTCTATTGGTTGAAATATAAGAGTCAGTTTTGTATAATATTCATCTATAAACACAAATCACAGGGCCTTGTCACTATCCACGCAAATATACCATCAATGCACAAATACAAACAAGGGCGGACACCTCCTCCACTCCTACTCGCTCCAAGCCGTGTTCGCCTATCAAATTCCTTCCAATACATTGAAAACCCCGCCCGGTCCAACTCCCAAGACCCTACTCCTTTCAAAAACAGCCCCACAAATAACAGAACGGAAGCTCGGAACTTTGCTAAAAACGTGCAGTTGTTATTTTAATTCGAAATTCTCGATATGTTTACATACTGTATCGTATGAAAACATTCGAATGTGGAGAGATGTATCCACATATTTGAGAATTAAAAAAAAAAGAGATTTGCCAAGATGGAATTCATTAGCGAATCTTTCATTTATTACGAGTTGCCTCCCATTCATAAGGAATAAAATAAATGGCTTCCTGTTCAAAACAAACAATTAATATACACAGTGTTAAACTTTGTAGTTACTTATTTGACGGTAATAAAATAATAAAATGCAAACATTAGTATTGTACTTTTAATTCTGTAATAAAATAAAAAGTCATGGATAAAATTGAGGGATATCAGACATATTATATCTACTTTAATGAATAAATGTTAGACATACATTGATCAGTATCCTCTTCCCCATTCTAATAGGGGCCGTCGTGATAGTGATCGTATGGTAGTTGGATTTACAACTACCTGTGCAATCAGTGCCTATCACCACTTAAGTTGTGAGTTCGAAACCCGTTCATAGCGAGAATATAACATTATGTGATAAAGTTTGTCATTGACTTGCGACAGGTCGGTGGTTATCTCCGGATGCTCCTGTTTTCTCCACCAATAAAACCGCCCGCCATGATAGAACTGAAATAATGCCGAAAGTGGCGTTAAACACCATAAACCAAATAAAGCCATAAACCTCGTTCTTATATTTTTTTTTTGTAATATATATTTTTTTCTGATCAATTATGCACCCATCACAATACAAATAGCATAACAGTCATGGATAATGTCACCATACTAATATAATTCGACACAAAAAAGTGTAAATACCTCTATTCACATATGATTATATTTATATTTTTTTAAACACTAGTCCAAAAGTTTTGCTTTGTATTTAGGGACCGACCATTTAACTTGCAGGGGCGGGGGGTTATGTTTTGTTTTTCGTTCAGAATGTTTTTTTCCGGACATCACGCGAAGCGCGAAATTGTTTTCCACAAAGTAACATTAGGTTATATGACAGAAACTCTGAATCAGATTATTTTATTTTCCTCCACCAAAATCAGAATATTTTTTTCAGCAACACTGGGAATCACAAAATGTTTTCAATTTACAAACATAAATGAAATACTTAACTACAACTAATAATGTATTCAATATATTGAAATATTGACCAGTGAGTACACCAAGTATACAAAACAAAGTCAATATTACACTTTGTTTGTAAGCAATGTGCAACCTAAGCCAAATAAGACGGGCATGAGGGCAGTGGAAAAATAAGTGTAACAAGCTTTCTCTAGTTTCAAAACAAAAACTGCACATTTCAGTTTCAGATCAATTACATTTCATCAACCTTTCATTAGTAAAACGAATTCTTAAGTTAATTTTATACTGAAAAGCTTGAAGTTGTGTACTAATAAGAGTTGTGAAAGGTATTGAGTATATAATGTGCCAATCCTCTTTTACAATTTCTTTTTCAAGTATAATCTGCCATTTTTCTTGTGATTTTATAGGATGCACATTATGTTTTTCTAGCATCATCTTGTAAAAAGGCTTTGTAGGCTTTAAAGTATTGTTCAATAATGTCACATATCTGTCACAAACGTTTTCTAATTTGTTATTAACGTGCAATAACCTCTTTAAATTTCATTGGTATTGCTTTAAGAAAACCATTATATTCTAAAAAAAAAAATTGAAATTATACCATGTTTGTTTTGAAACTGTTCTAAACTTAGAAACCCACCTTCATTTTTCAATAAATCATTAATAAAAAATACATCCGCTTTTGCCTAACGCTGATATAAAACTGGTTTTCCTCCACTTTTTATTTCAGAGTTTAGCCACAGTGGTTGGCTTAAAATTTCCTTTGTGGCTGTAGATGGATTATCACGAATACTCGCATAATGTAAAATGACGTCTCGCCAAAAAAAATGTTTTGCTAATTGTTTTAGCCCTGAAGGAGAGAGATACCAAAGTTTTTCTCCGCCAAATGCATCTAAATGGTCTGATATTAGCACCTTCCAAGGACCCTGGTTCAAGGGGTCTAAAATTTTCTTGATCCAGGATACCTTTAAAGCATGAATGAAGGACTGAATATGGGGCATTTTTAAACCACCATTTGAATAATCACAAATTAATTTATTTTATCTGTCTTACCATTCCATATAAATATATAGAAAATGTTCTGTAAAGATTTAATAATATGATCTGGTGGATCTGGTAAAACAGTAAAACACTGTACAAGAATAGGCAATGCAAATGTTTTAATAACTGTAATCTTTCCCAAAAGGGATATATTTCTAAGGGACAAATCAGTCAAAAGCTTCTTAATCTTTTCTAACTTTTTAATAGTAGTTAGGGAACGACCATTTAACTTGAAAAGGGGAGGGAGGGGGCATGGTTTTTACCTAAAAAAAATATTCTGATTCCCAATGTTGCTTGAAAAAAATAATCTGATTTTGGTGGAGGAAAAAAAAATAATCTGATTCAGAGTTTTTGTCATATAACCTAATGTTAAATTCTGGAAAAAGTTTCGCGCTTAGCGCGACAAAAAAATAAATATTCTAACTCTCGTGTCCGAAAAAAAAATCTGAGCAAAAAAAAAAAAAAACATAACCCCCCCACCCCCCCTGCAAGTTAAATTGTCGGTCCCTTATCTATGTATCTATCATCCTTAACAAGAGAATATTGAAAACCAAGCAATTGAAATGAGCCATTTAATATCTGTATTTGTTTTAAGTTCCAATCCACAGTCCCGTCTGGTCCTAATCCGAACTACCCGTGTTCTATCAAAATTTACTCTCAGTCCAGAACAGATGGAAAAAAGCAATATCATACAAAAAGCTTCATTTAATGAATTCTCATCATCCACTAGAGACAATGTTGAGTCATCAACATACTGGCTGATAAGAAATTCTGAGTTATTAATACTGATACCTTTAATCTTTGGATTAAATTTAAATGCAGCACTAAGTAGCTCCACAGAAATTATAAATAAATAAGGAGATAAAGGGTCGCCATGACGAACACCCCATCTTACTACAAATCTTTCAGATAAATGTCCATTATTTTGTACACAACTCTCTACATTTTTATAAAGTGTTTGAAACCAGTGAATGACTCACCAAAGCCAAAGAACTCTAAAGATTTGGATATAAAAGATTATTTAAGCGAATCAAAAGCATTTTCAAAATCTAAAAGTATGAGTAGACCAGGTATTTCCTCATCCCCACATCTATCAATGAGATCACATACTAATCGGGTACACTCACCAATATATCTACCTTTCATAAAACCTACTTGTGTTTCACTAATAATTGTATGCAAGACTTTTTTTGTAATCTTTGTGCAATACTAGAAGAACATATTTTAATCAACATTTAATAAAGAAATAGGACGCCAATTCTTTATATAAAATTTTGACTTTCCCGCTTTTGGAAGAAAAGTAATAACTCCTTGTCTTTGGGTCACAGATAAATGGCCTTTTTCATATCTTTGATTGAAGGATCTAATCAAAAACGGATTTATATCTTTCAAAAAGAATTTATAAAATTCAGTGGTAAAACCAACCATACCAGGAGACTTACCATTTTTCATAAGCCTTAGTGCAGAAAGGGTTTCTTGGGGAGTTAGTTCCCCTTCTAGATCTAATTTTTGATCTTGTCCTAATTTAGAAATATATGGATTATTATCATCAAAAAAATGATTTCAAGTGTTCATCTGCGAAAATGGTCCCTATACTTTCATATAAAGTTTTATAGAATAATTTTTGTTGTACTAAAATATCCTTCTGATGTGTAATTTCAGTATTATCCTCCAAAATTCATTTTGGAATAATTTTTTCGGTGTAGTGTCTTTTTTCAAGATTGCAAAAGTAATGAGTACTTCTTTCACCTTCTATGTTCCATTTAGCTTTAGCTCTTGTAATTATTCCTTTGACTTTTTCTTCCCTTATACCTTTTAACTCGGATTCTAATTTAGAAATGTTCTCCTCATGTGTNTTTTTTAACTCGGATTCTAATTTAGAAATTTCCTCCTCACGTGTCCCCCCATTCTGATATAAAATAGTGAGCTTTGATTCAAGTTCAAATTCAATATTTTCTCTCTTTTTTTTCTTAAAGGTAGAGTATGATATGGTTTAACCACGTAACATAATTTTTAAGGTTTCCCAAAACAGCTGGTCATCGATACTGAACTTAATATCAAACATTTTCTCATTATCTTCTGTTTTGTATTGACCAATTACCTCGGCTATACAATATTTTACAATTTTAATATTTTCTTCATCCCGCAAGAGACAATTATTGAACTTCCAAGTTCCCTTACCCCTCTCGTTTTCTGTAAACGGAAATGTCAGATACACTGGTGAGTGGTCCCACCTATATACTATACCAATACTAGACTCATGAATAAATGATTGAAGATGAGAAGAAATAAGGAAATAATCTAGCCTAGCTTGTGTTTTAGCAGGACCTCTCCATGTATACATCTTTACATCATGATTAAGTTCTCGAAAAGAGTCAGCTAAGTCAAGCTGCTCCATCATCAAGTGAATTTGTTTTTGTGCTTTTTCATTATTTTTATGCATATAATTCAACGTATCCATACAATAGTTAAGAGGAACATTCCAATCACCACCAATTATTACTGATGAGTTACCTAAACTTTCAATTTTACGTTGTAGATTTGTAAAAAATTGAGGCTCATCATTATTAGGCCCATATACTGCTACCAGTGTCAAAAGAGTATCATTAATTCTAACGCTCAAAATGATAAAGTTCCCTCACTATCTTTTATTTCCTTCTCAATATGATATTGAAATGTGTTTCGAAATAAAATTGCTACGCCCCTACTATTACTGGACTGAGAGCTAAATTGTATATCGTTACCCCATTCTGATCTCCAGTATGGTTCATTTTCATTTTTACTATGTGTATCAATTAAAAAAGAAATATCATAGTTTTGTCTACACTTTAAAAATATGTCCCGTCTCTTTATTTCATCTGATGAAAGCCCCCTACAATTGATACTACCCATTTTTAACAATGCCATAACTGTAGATATTCCTAATACATATCTACAAACATGTCGCTTTATCCCGTTCTTATATTGATTCCATGAGATTTTATTAACTTAAGAGCATTTTACCTTCAGCACTGTGATAGACACATACGAGGCAAATGGTGGAGACAAAATAAACGCATTGTTGATAACATCTGGTTCTTCTGTGTTTTCATGCAGTACCATCTGTGAGAGAGAGAAAAAGCCCCTCTTTTCATAATTGCTTTGACCAGTGTAACATTTAAAACAAGTACTTATATATGGCCAATATTCATGATAGACGTGGTGACTTGAATTTCTCAATAGTAAATCTTATTTTCTTGAATCTTCCAAATCATATACAATATTATAAAGCCTGTTAAACATAACCAGGATATTTATGCAAAGGGATTATCATTTCTGTAAAAAGTTTTGAAGATACAAAAGTAGTAAAAGAGTGAGTGAGTTAGTGAGTGAGTGATTATTATTTAACGCCAACTATAGCAAACATATTAATTTTCAATGAGATGATAAGATCCACTTTGTACTAGACCAACACGCTTAGTTGGATTTTTATAGTACTAGAACAACAGTCCGCGGATAGACATGTCGCTCCACTCGGACACATTATCCTGATTCCAAGCCCAACAGTCTTTGCTCTTTCTCCTTAATGCTACGTGCTTAGCGGAGAAGCAACAAATACCAATTTTGTAGTATTTGGTTTGACTCGATCAGGGCTCGAACACAAGATCTACCGCACTCGAGGAGAATACGCAAACCATTACACCACCGATGAACATACGATCTACCGCACTCGAGGAGAATACGCTAACAATTACATCACCGATGAACATACGATCTACCGCACTCGAGGAGAATACGCTAACAATTACACCACCGATGAACATACGATCTACCGCACTCGAGGAGAATACGCTAACAATTACACCACCGATGAACATACGATCTACCGTACTCGAGGAGAATACGCTAACAATTACACCACCGATGAACATACGATCTACCGTACTCGAGGAGAATACGCTAACAATTACACCACCGATGAACACAAGATCTACCGCACTCGAGGAGAATAACAATTACACCACCGATGAACATCCGATCTACCGTACTCGAGGAGAATATGCTAACAATTACACCACCGATGAACACAAGATCTACCACACTCGAGGAGAATACGCTAACAATTACACCACCGATGAACACAAGATCTACCGCACTCGAGGAGAATACGCTAACAATTACACCACCGATGTGATTAAGTGGTAATTAGGAGTCGAGTATAAATTTACAATCAATGTTACGACAAAGCTTAATTTAAATCATAATGTCAGACATAATATGTTTGTCGCCATGCATTTGTTGATTAAATCATAATTCTAGTGTTTGTTTCCATTGTTTTTAGAAGGATTTCCATTGCTTGTTTCTGAATCCTGCCTGTATTTACTATGTTTGATGTACTGTATTTTCTGATTATTTTCTAAATAAATATTGTTTAAATTAAGGGTTTCAAGTTTGATCATGAAAATAAAGTTATCTAAAATCGACATCTGGAACAAAACCAAACGATGCTTTACCTAAAGAAACCAGCCATCTATATAATGCTGGAGTTGAAACCACAGGTAAGCCATTACAAGAACTTGTAGGAAGTAGGAAATGTAATATTAAACATACTAGATTAAGACACCAGTGTAGTTCACTGGGAGCAGATTTATTTAGAGCAAATATAGTTAATGACCCCAGCTGCCTCTGCGGAGACCATTTAGAAGATGCTATTCATTATTTATTAGAATATCCTCTTTATACGAAAGCAAGAATGCAATTGTTTATGAGTATTACACCGTATTCTGATATCTCAATTGAAACCTTATCCATTTGGTTCTGATAATTTAACAGATGAAATCAATTTAATAGTGCTTAGAAATGTCCAAGAGTATATACACCATAGCAATATATTTGGATGATATGAAATTATACGCTGTATTCAGGATGCTATCATACATTTGCACTCAATCCCCTTACCCTCTTTTTCCCTATCACATCTGTTATCAAATATATTTATGTATACATTTATTTATATGCAACTTGCTGTCATTTTCATATTTATGTGTATAACATTATTGTATGGAGCGGATGCACGTTGATATATAACTTGCTTCCAATCTACATGTAATTGTACATTTATAAGACAATAAAATATGTTTAAGCTAAACTAAGAACATGTTAACTTATTCTGTATCAAAGTTCTCTTCTTGTTTTTTTTTATATTCGTGTATTTTAGGATTGTAACGCATGTTTATTTTGATTATTGACAGTAGAAATGTCTTTTATCTTTACATCTTTACCTACCTTTATGCCACTAGCTATTTCTTTACGTACCCACAGGTAAAACGATACAGCAGTTTGTGAACCAGTAGAACTAACGTACAACGTGCCTTCTGATAAATAGTGTTCATAGCTGTTAAACGTATAACATAATCCCCATTGTGTTACTTTAGGAACAACGTACTCTGAACAGGAGATCACTTTCCTGTCTTTTGCACAAAGCTTAAAGAGTTCAGAAAATGAAAACGTAATATTTTCTTTTCTCTCGTCGTTCACTTTATCATTCAGGCGGGAACTCGTATTTCCGAAAAATATTTTATCTAGGTATTCCCATTCATTCATATGCAACAAATGTTCTGATTGGTTCCGCACAAAAGTGTCACTGGTCGTCTTATATGGTGACATATTACATATAGTTACCGACGGAAACGGAAGTTCTGTGGATTCTAGAAAATGTGGATTTGTTTTTGTTGATTTATTTGTACTATAGATGTACAATTTGTTCATGTAATATATCAGTAAACACAGAACTAGTACCATAGCTACAGTCCAGTATAGCCTACAAATATAAACACATAGATACTGCACATATATACTACCAGTATGAAATAGAATATATACATGTAATTATTACAATTACAGTCGTCCGTTATATGACCGTAATCTCGTCATAACAGATAACTCTTTAAACCAAGCACTGTTGTCATAAAGTATTGAAAACATTCACTAAATTTAATTACCGTTGAAAAGATCGTATATATAAACACAATTTTACATGCAGTCATCTGATTAAGAAAGGTACTTCCCATCCATATTTCTGGAGACATTATTTATGTGATATCTACATGCAGTCATCTGATTAAGAAAGGTACTTCCCATCCATATTTCTGGAGACGTTATTTATGTGATATCTACATGCAG
>MJUT01016359.1:25770-42706 GCA_002080005.1 Gigantidas platifrons | reverse complement strand
GGACTGTCCATTATTGGTCTGGTTCCATATATGTTGACCATCTCTCTCTCTCCGGACTGCCCATTCTTGATTTCTTATTTGTTATGTTTTTGTTTTTTTCCTAATTTCAGTATTATTTTATACTTTTACCTTTATGTGTTTGGTATTTTACATTTATTTATGATAAAATATCAATAGATACCTACTTACAAGTCTGTCAGGTGGTAGATCATATTATCTTAATTTAATCAGATTAAGTAAATCATCATTATTAATACTCCATTTAGAGTACATGTAGTAAAAGTATAGTGTAGGTGAAGATTCATTACTGTGCTACAACTTAATACTTCTGTTGATTATTCTAGTAAATGGAGTTTCAATGAAATAAATGGTCCTTTGTTGTGATTTGTATATAGCTAGGTGTATCGTTGAATACCATGTGATGTTCATTTACATATATATCCTTGGGTCCGTCGTGGTCGTGATCGTATGGTAGTTGGATTTACAACTACCTGTGCAATCAGTGTCTATCACCACTAAAGTTGTGAGTTAGAAGTCCGTTCATTGCGATGTATACTGGTACATTATGTATAAAGTTTGTCAGTGACTTACGATAGGACGGTGGTTTTCTGCGGGTACTCAGGTTTCCTCCAACAATAAAACTGACCGCCACCTTGTAGCTGAAATAGTGTTGAAAGTGGCGTTAAGCATCATAAAACATATATATCCTTTCTTATCTAATAAACTTACCCTGCTGGTATATCTTTTAAGACATTGACATCAAATCTTGAATTAAATTCAGCAAAATGTGAAATGATGGTTGTCAGAGCTATCTGTAAGAGATAATCAAACGATAATTAAAAGATAATTAAACCCCACACATTGTTCTCTTCTCTAATATTGTTAATTATTATTGTCAATTCTAATAAAAAAAAGTGTATAAGATTTTTGTTGGATTCTTGTTCCTTATTCTTCAGTTTTCTGTGGGTTGTTCTGGAGATCATTGTGAGTCGTCTTCCTTTGACCGTTGCATTTTCTCTTCTTCGATTCACAGCTTCTGATTTCCCCTTTGGTATCTTCACACTTTCCTGTGAGGTGTATCTTTGGTATCTTTACACTTTCCTGTGAGGTGTATCTTTGGTATCTTTACACTTTCCTGTGAGGTGTATCTTTGGTATCTTTACACTTTCCTGTGAGGTGTATCTTTGGTATCTTCACACTTTCCTGTGAGGTGTATCTTTGGTATCTTTAAACTTTCCTGTGAGGTGTATCTTTGGTATCTTTACACTTTCCTGTGAGGTGTATCTTTGGTATCTTCACACTTTCCTGTGAGGTGTATCTTTGGTATCTTCACACTTTCCTGTGAGGTGTATCTTTGGTATTTTCACACTTTCCTGTGAGGTGTATCTTTAAATAAGTTTGCTTGGTTTAAGACAGAAAATAAAACTTTTATGAATGAAAAACACCCTTTTTTTTTAACTTTGTCAACATAAAGACCCAATTGTATCAAAGTAAAGGTACATTGACATTTCTATTGATCACACTACATTAATGTGAGCCAGTTTGATAAGTATCATACAACATACAATTATACAGAAGAAATACAAAATATACAATAAAACAATAACTAATATATATGACACTCAGTGGCGTGTCGGGTGGGGGAGGGGGATGTAATGGGCACTTGGTCCCACCCCACTTTTAAAGGGAGGGGTTAAAACTATGTTCTTCTCTTTCTCCCCTTTTGGCAAAAAAATTGAAAAAGTCGAAATTATATACCATGGAATCAACAACTGTTCAATAGAAAGAGCCATAAGATTATGCTTTGAAACGAAATTATATGTTATTCTCCTTTGCTTGTAATTTTGAAAACTTGTCCCCAATTTACCGGTTCTCTCCTACACCTTCCCTCTACCTTCCGGTCCACTCCTAAAGCTTGTCCCGCCATTTTCCGGTCCACTCCTCAAGCTCCCCTACACTTTCCTGTCCACTCATGTATATTATATTAGCAGCGTCAGGATAGTAAACTATTCTGTTTAGACTCCATTTGTTTTAGTGCTCTCTAAGACTGTTTAATTATTTGACGTTCCAATCTTTTTAATTATTTGACGTTCCAATCTTTTTAATTATTTGACGTTCCAATCTTTTTGTGTTGAGTGTACCTCATGAAGGTTATTCCAGCACCACGTCTTGTGGTGGGAGCTAAATTTGATATATACGTCTTAATTACCACAAAATGTACCAAAAGTTCACAGTCGAATTCAAAAGATCTCTAAAGATGGCATTTACATCTTATTATATTACATTGATTAATCGTAATGCTGCACATACAAATTCTTTCAAATCGTGTTTTCCCATTTTCCTTCATAAAAACTTACTATGATTAATTCTATAGGGATTGGCATCTTTAATTTGTGTTTATATCTCATGTTTATATGTACTTTGACTATGTAGAGAATGATAAAACAGAGAACTGTAGTTATGACAACAGCAGGATTAGTGGAGGGTAGATTCTTACACACATCTATCCATGTCTGTAAATATATAATTATATAACATTTCACATTCAAGAATCAAACAAATATGTTTCTAAAGTCGCACAGTAATGAAAAACAAAAATACCACACTATCGGAACAGTTCTAAAATCCAATAGAAAAACAAAACATACCACACTGCCGGAACAAATCCACAATCTAATAGAAAAACAAAACATACCACACTGTCGGAACAATTCCACAATCTAATAGAAAAATCGTAGAAATATAATGAAAAACAAAAATACCATTCGTCAGTGAGTTCTAACATTGGGTTTCTATCTTATTACGGCTGGTCACCATGCTTGTCATTCTGTTGTGCTGGTCGGTAAAATAAACATGTATTTCCAATGAAACTGAAATGTCATGGCTATGATTTAGCACATGTTGATATTTTAAACTTTTCAACCACATATAACAGGAGCGTGTTTGCATATGACTCGCTTGGTGGTTTGTCAAGAAATACGTTCACAGACAGACATATGCAAGTGAATAAATTAATAGACGATGGATCCAAAGGATGATTGAAGACATATCCAAGTTTATTCCACTGGGATTCGAGCTTGTGGCCAGAAGAACTAAAAGATATTAAGATATTTAAACTATTCATATAATAAACAAATGGCATGTTAGAGCAAAACGTTATCAACAATTCCATTATATAAAACATTCTTCACCTTGACAATGGTATGGTTATCATTTTAATTCTGCAAATATCTTAACAAATTTTATTTGAGGGTTCAATGTTTAAACGTTAAAAATAAATGTCTACCTTTGAAAGAGATAATTTATACACAAATGGAACACACTCGTTACACATACAAAAACAACGTCCGACATGACCAAATTCGTGATTAACCTACCTTGTTTGGATATATACCTTTATAATTTTAAAGATTCCGTTATGTTGGGGAACTGAGATACCAAACACATGCTTGGCCTGACTTGTGGTGATATGCATGGCTACGGCTGCTGTAAATCCACTGACTAGCTGTTCTGACATGTACGTCGATATTAAGCCAAATCTTAATTTACCTAATAAAATCTACAAAACCAAATAAAACATATCTCATTGATTAACTTGGTTGATTTTAAAGATGTCAGAGGAGTGGTTCGTACTGTTGCAATGAGGTTTTTGGTCATCACTATTTAACTTCGTTGTGAGTACATAATATGGTCCTTTCCTCCTACATGGCTAGGGGCGTAGCTACGTTAGGATCAAGTAGGCACGTGTCTATACATAATTTGTCAATGCTCCACTTTCCCACTGGAATACACATGTATATATGTTCCATGATTAAATCTATAATATATATAATATAAATGTGCAGAGCGAATTGTCATGTAGACAACACATCTGACTACTGGAAAATATTCCTATACATTGTCTTCTTGGGTCATTTAGTGGAAGAGATATCAAAGCCAATAGTAAGCAACGAGGAGCGTTTTATTATTTTTTTTGCATCTTATGTTCAATGCCTATCAGGCAGATTTACCAAGGAAAGTAGATTTTGTGGATGAGGTTGGGCATTGGAAAATCAGTTGGGATCTTGTAGATGACAAGTCTGAGACAACTCGACACTCTGCATGCAACAAACTGTGACTTATACCCGGCTATATACAGCACTGTCTGTATCTTACTGACAATAATTAATGTCGGTGTCATCGACAACAAACGAGAAATCGTTCAATGCAATTAGACGCGTGAAATCCTACTTAAGATCGACCATTGGCGATAAATGACTGTCCAACTTATCACGTATGCATATCAATCGCAACTACTCGGCCATTCTCGCTACCCTACAAATAACCTCGTAAGTAGATAGTAGAAATTCTTCTTAAATTGTTTGCCGGAAGTTAATTATGTATAAGCCGCAAAAAAAATACAGTCCACGAAACTCCAATATGAAAGACATACTAAGTAAAATCGTATCATGCAAAACTAATTAAAACTTAAACTTTTATCCATGAAAATAATTGAAATATAGAAATTGTTTAAAATATAACTTTATCAAACTTTCATGTAACTGACAGGTGAAAAGTAGTGCGATTTATACGCCTAATGCATACGAGGTTATTTGTAGGGTAGCGAGAATGGCCGAGTAGTTACGATTGGTATGCATATACACACTACACAGACATACAGACATTCGCAAGTCGACTTGGATATGATAATTGATGACTTTTCATCAACTTATTCAAGTAAAAAACAATGAATAATTGTATGATGAATAAAAGTTCAGAGAGTAATCCCCATCATACATGTATTTTGTTATCCCTTCCGGCATTAAAGTGTCGTAGGGTATAAGGTAACGTTAACATCCGCCCATCCGCGTGAGGTATGTCTAGGTAGTCAAAGACGTCAAATTAAAATTCTAAATAGTCTGCACTGGTATTGTCAAAAAGGGACAAAATAATCTGAATCCCATGTGGTTAAAAGCACTTCCAAAATAATCAATAATGTCACCCTTTCTGTTGTATAACCCGTAAGTCCTCGCCCCATGAATTCCCCTGAGCGGCCTCAGACCCCTCTCCGAAAGAGATTTTGCCTATACTTCTACATTATTCTGGCTATGCCCCTGATGACTTATCATTAGGATTGCACGACGGGCTCTACTAGTAGAACAGACACTGCTTACCTTTCCGGAGTATCTAGTTCCATCCAACGTTTTAAGTCAGGTTCGTGTATCTCAATCTTACAGTGTTTTGTGGATCAGTGCTTGTCCTTTTAACTTTTTCAGTTGGTCACTGTATTGTCTGTTCTCCTCTCACTTACAGTTTCTGATTAATTACCTCTTCGGTATCTTCAAACCTTTCTTAGGAGGAGGAAACTAAATGATTTGTTGATTTGTTTGATGAGGTTGTCGACCATCACTGTACAACTTTGTGTTGTGTATAGTTTAAGTAGAATTACAGGATTAGTTCGTATTCCAGTACGTGGGTTGTCGATCATAGCTATTCAACTTATTGCTTTGTAGATTTGGGAGTTAGAGGAGTGGGCATTTTATTGTTGTCGCTCATCCAACACTTACCATAATTATACCAGAAACAAACGACACAGATGTGGCTATTTCTATCTTCCTATGATTTATTATTTCTTCCGTATTTTGTATTGAGTGATTTGATTGGTTTGTTGGTGTCATGACGTCATAAAGATTGTTTTCTTGCATGGCAACATCTATCACAGAAGCCATCATCAAACTTACAACTGCTACAGCTCCTAAACAAAATAAATCACAGAAGCCATCATCAAACTTACAACTGCTACAGCTCCTAAACAAAATAAATCACAGAAGCCATCATCAAACGTACAACTGCTACAGCTCCTAAACAAAATAAATCACAGAAGCCATCATCAAACTTACAACTGCTACAGCTCCTAAACAAAATAAATCACAGAAGCCATCATCAAACTTACAACTGCTACAACTCCTAAACAAAATAAATCACAGAAGCCATCATCAAACTTACAACTGCTACAGCTCCTATGCAAAAGAAATCCGTGGTCAGTCGACTTGATAGTCAATCATTCAAATCTCTACTAACTTGTAAATAGGACCAGGGAACATCATTTCTATATATGAGGTTTGATTGTTTTTATTTGGAGTGGGGGTCGTGCTGCTCAATCTTCAGTTGTCTGTGTAGTCTTTTGTATATTAGGACAATCATATAATGCTTTTTAGAAACATAACATGGAATACGAGCAAAACTGGTTTTTACATTACTAGATCAACAACATGGACTGGATATTTGTACTGTTAGCTCACCGACATAACATTCCATTAAGACATGTCGCTCCACTTCGACACTTTATATCAACTCCGGGCCAATCACTTTCATAGTATGGTTTGACTGATCTCGGATCGAATAAATGATTGTTATCTGTGACTCTCTCTCACTTAAATAATTTAAACACATTACTCCGCATGACTTATCACCGGCTTTGTAACAAGAGTAACACTACGGGTGCCACATGTGGAGCAGAAACTGTTTACCTCTCGATCTTTAAACACATTACTCCGCATGACTTATCACCGGCTTTGTAACAAGAGTAACACTACGGGTGCCACATGTGGAGCAGAAACTGCTTACCTCTCGATCTTTAATATTCTGTGTAGTGTTTAGTAGGTTATTGTTTGTCTTTACTTTTACATGTGGGCATTGTCTTGATTGTGTTGTCTGTCCTTCATCGATATACGGGTTCTGATTACCCCTTTGGTATCTTCAAACTCTTCTTCTTAGAGGTCATATCATCCGTCTAATTATAAGATAAGTATATCCATTCTACTTACTATTCATGTATTACATTTCATAGTAACATTTAAAATAAAATCAGGATAAAAAACTTGCGCAAATTTTATTGAGCGTTTCGTTCATATATTTCTTGAAATAGAAATAGTCTGTAAAACGTGTAGATCTTATGTCCTTACCTATAGATAGATGTCTTGATGTGCCAAGAAAAAAATATGTTAATGGTCCAAAAAATGCAGTGTACATTCCACATATTGGTGGAAGCGTTGTCAGAAGTCCGAAGGCCATTCCTTAAAAACAACAATATTATACATTACAACAGCAGACTAAGTATCGATATTTAGGAATAAAATGGAAAACCACAAAACAAAAATTCCACACTGTCGGAACATTTCCTAAATCTAGTAGAGAAATCGCAGACACAGATGCAAAATCAATACTCTTTCAATTCCATCCGACGGAAATGTTGGTGGCCTATGTTAATTCTTGTTTTATCATAATTCGACAAAACTTCTTTCTGCTTCTTTTCCAGCAGAAAAAGTTAAAATTCTCGTACGACCGCGTGCAGGTTCTCCATCGCCAGACATTTTTGTTCAACAGACAGGAATGCATGAAAATAAAAGAGGATGGATGGACTTTTTACTTTAAAACTCGATAATCAGTGTTAATTTATGTGTTTAATGTACTCCTTGTACAAAATATCTGAACAAAAAAACATCACCAAAATCAACAACATTATACCTTTAAATAGTTATTTAAACTATAATGATATCAAACATTTACCATTTCTGTAAATAAAAAATACTGGTGTACATGTAGTTGTAACGGGAGTTAATTTGACGACAAACTTTGGTGACTCTTTAACCAAGTTATAACCTAGGTCACGTTGTCAGGACATAATTAACTAAGCCTACTCTATACTGCTCAAAGTTTGGAAAATCAATCAATCAATCATATTTCTGGCCTTGTAGGGTGGATTAGGTTGGAATTATTGTGTTTAACGCTTTTTTCAACAATAGTTCAGTTGTTTTGCTGCGGTCATTGTTATTGATGGAGCGGGATTGAAACTCACAACGTTAGTGGTGATAGGCATTGATTGCATAGGTAGTTGTAAATCTAACTACCATATGATCACAATCACGACGGTCCTCTCTGTTCTTGAATAAATTCAATAAAATATAATATTTACAGAGAGCGGTATAAATATAGAAATGTAAATGTTTCGATATTAAATTCATAAAACAAACAAAATTGTCATTATTGCAAAAAAGTAATTAACAATACAGCTTTATGTACAGTGAACAATATATGATTTTGAGTTTGACATCATTTCATAGTACATGTACAACTTACAAAAGACATGGTCTAACATGGGTTTGGGGGGGGGGTGAGGGGGGCGTGTTACCGTCCTTAACAGTATATACAGATGTACCGATGTAATGTATCAATAGGTGGCGATCTTTAGCTGTAAGGTTATTGTTATGTTGTTTATCGTCACTTTCAACAATATTTCAGCTAAATCGTGACGGTCAGTTTTATTGGTGGAGAAAACCGGAATACCAGGAGTAAACCACCGACCTGTTACAAGTCACTGACAAACTTTATGACATATAGATGGTTAGGTTTGGTTTATGTTTATGGTGTTTAACGCCACTTTCAACAATATTCCAGGTATATCGTATATCAATATGTCATTTCTACACGTTGGTACAAGTAAGAACAATCAATAAACAAATCAAGTTAAGACGTACCTTGAGGTATCTGCATGATACCTACAGTTATGCCGGAGAGGATGTCATTTAGCATAAATTGTCGTATCTTATACTTCCTCATATTTCTAACAATTGGTAAGTTAGAAAGTAAACAAGATTTAACACTCCTGGTTGATATACATTCTCTGGCTCTCCTCTGAAATCTTATCATTACACTTTCTTGTCTCTTCTTTTTGAAATATTTAGCATTAAAATCAACCACCCGATGTGTATTAATGTCACCAGTCTCCTCAGGAATGAACATTTCTGATTTTTCAGCCATTTCAGTATAACATTCATCCACGTGCTTACCACACACTTTTAGTATTTACACACGTATATCAATCAATACATGGTATTTCCACACGAGTAGTTATATAACATACACAGTATGGGTAAGTACACATAGGTTTAAATTTAACGCTCGTCAAATACTAACGTATTATTTAAGTCTGGTCATCCGTTCGATCCGTCAATATTTGTCAGATACCAATACTGTGTTTAATTTCAAGCAATTTTAAAGGTTGTATATTGACAAAACACATGAAATGATATTATTACACAATCAGTAGGACAAAATATGATATAATTATATGCATTGAACTTGTAATCATTCCGGTGGAAGTTCCTCCATCGAAATTCGGAAAGGTATGTCTGAAACAAAGCCCTGGATGTTCCAAATTGTCGACATAGTTTTCGTTTCACGCACATCCACATATTCTCTATATTTTGATTGTGAATATCTGGATCTCTCTTTACAGGGACCCTTTTAAAAATGCGCTCAAATATTTAAGAAATAATTTACGCCGTCCATTTGAAATTTGCGAATTTACGCCGCTAATCTATAGGATTACCAAAATATCTTAATAACCGTTATTAATCAAAGTATTAAACCCGTATCTTTTGTAAATAAAACAGTTTGTTTAATTGACAAATTCTGAATTTGAAATGTCATATACAGTTTGTTGACGTATAGTACTTCACAGCGAGGAAAGTATCTACGGTAAATCTTATAAGATAGAGATACATGTACATTTCTCAGTTTACATCCCCTTTTTTCGTGTTGTATAGAAATTCGATATTATATTGTTAAAAGTAGTCATAATACGCCAATTAATCAATGCACTAAAAATAAACAAGGTAACACACTGAAATAAACAAGGTAACATATACTGATGTGTAATCTAGAAAATACAAAGTGTGGAAATGTTACACGTGAAGGTAGAAATTAGACGGATTCCAAAAAACACGAAAAGTGTAGACAAAGCGAAATAAAACACCGGATGACAATTTATATTTAAATAACACATCTTTCTATTGGATCTAGGAAATGTTCAAAATGTGTGCTATTTTTTTGTTTTTGCTTGTTTCATTTTTATTCATAATTATTTTCCCGGCAGTTTATTTTAAATATCCTTACAATGTACGAATTTTGACCATTTGTCCTTATTCCCATTCTACGCAGGAACACCACCCCCAGTTAATGTAATTGTTAGCGTTCGCCCCTCGTGTTCAGAGGATTAATGGTTCTGTTGTGTAAAACTATATATAATGTCTTTCCTCCTTCACCTCCTATCCACAACATTAAGGTGACCGTATCAGTGGTGTAATAGTTAGCGTGTTCGCCTCGAGTGCGGTAGATCGTGGGTTCGAGCCGCGGTCGGGTCAGACCAAAGACTATAAAATTGGTATTTGTTGTTTCTCCGCTAAGTACACAGCATTAGGGGGAAAGAGCAAAGACTGGTTTGGCTCAGAATCAGATTAATGTGTCCGAGTGGAGCGACATGTCTATGCGCGGAATGTTGTTTCAGTGAGCAAGCACTATATAAATCCAACTCAGCGTGTTGGTCTAGAACAAAGCGAACGTCATCATCATCTCATTGAAAATTAACTTGTTCTCGCCATAATATAACTGAACAAATGCTGAATTGGCGTTAAACAACACTCACTCACTCACTCACTCACTCACTCACTCGTAACATTAAGGACTAACACTAACGACTGCCTGGCTCATAGGTAGGATATCATGCCCACCTGGGACGACATGTATACCTGTGGACTGTTGATTCAGTGACCTTGCATTATGTAAACCCAGCTGGGATAGTACAAAGCAAGCGTACAGAATCAATCATCATCATAACTAGTAAAATATCATAAAATGACAACAATTAGTCAGCTTAGACCATATCAATAGCATAGGAAGAGCTTGAAGATACCAAAGGTGTAATCAGAATCTGTACATCGGAGAAAAACAGACAACACAATGGTCAAAAGATACCAAAGGGGTAATCAGAATCTGTACATCGGAGAAAAACAGACAACACAATGGTCAAAAGATACCAAAGGTGTAATCAGAATCCGTACATCGGAGAAAAACAGACAACACAATGGTCAAAAGATACCAAAGGGGTAATCAGAATCCGTACATCGGAGAAAAACAGACAACACAATGGTCAAAAGAAAAGGTACAAAAGGACAAACAACGATCTACAAAGCATACACATAAAATTAAAGATCGAGTAACACGAACCCCACTAAACACCGGGGTTGAACTCAGGTGCTCCGGAAGGATAGACAGCTACTGCTCCACTAGTAACATGTGTTGAAATATCGTATTTACTGTTAATTATGTCGTGTTACGCCTCTTTTTATATATTAATTATATTAATTTTATATAATTAAACATGTATACAATTTTTACATATAGATTCTCCTTCAGTTGCCCGTGGGTTACGATATTTCTCCACTCAAGAGAGTTAAATTTAACATTTTAACCACAAGCCGTCATGTAACCTGTATGTCCAAAAACTTGTATACAATTTTTACATACCGATACAGGGGTAGTCGTGATCGTATGGTAGTTGAATTTATGACTACCTGTGGTTGAGACATACATATTAAGTAATATTTACAAATACAAATAATGGTTGGTATGTTTCAGTCTGATTGCGAATACCTTTTTTCTATTATCTTTGTAATTTGCATAATTTGACGAATCCAACTTTGGGTTTGAAGTCATAAGATTTCTGAATTTTAATACATTCTCATGAATCCTATAATACTTTGATATTAATAATTGTTGACTAAGATTAAAATATTGCCATGTAAAATATAATGGAATTCATCTCCAATATCATCATTACACAGAAAAGCATACTCGATTATGTCTATCAATATTACTCTATCTACCCTTCTCATTTGATAACTTATGATTTGTGAATCTAAATCTGCAGAAATCAATGGCTTTTTGTGTTCCAGGAATTGAAAATACTCTTCCATTTGGAAGGAGTTTTAAAAAGCTTATAATGAATAGCTTTCAGTGAATTATCTATTAAGGAATGCCAAGTTTGTTCTAATTGATCTCTAAGTTTAATTTTACAGTGTTTATAAACCAAGTAGAATTTAGAAAGGTTTGTGCATTCCAGATATTAGACATGCCGCAGTCATTCAGTGTATTGCTAATTTGATTTAACCACGGAAAATGACATCTATATCTGTCACTAACATTTAGAAACACAATGTGTAAATAATAGATGATAATCTTTAATCTTTACCAGAACCTAATTTTGTCCAGAAAGAGATCATTTTCACTTATACATGTAACACCTAGTTCCTTGTGATATATTCCGGGTGTGTTATGCTGATAGCCAGAAGTCAAGCGTGTGGCCAGGAGTCAACGACTTTAACCAATTGACCTCATGGGGTCTTAAATTAACCAAAATAACCACTCGCCCAACCAGCCCCCAGATACATTTTGTAATTATAATTCTTTACAAGTGGCTTATTACGTTAATGCACAATTTATTTATTTAGATGTTTGTTTATTATTTATGCTGTTTTGTTATGCAGTCAATAGTTGACAATATAATATGGGATCGTTCATATTGATATATATCCTGCAATGTGTGACATAACATAAAGATAATAATAAACATCTACCTGTTTTATACAGGTAGTAACTCTGTAATGTACATTGTTTACTTAAATGCTACATGTATACAGGGATCAATATTTAGGTCGTAAGTTTCTTCGTTGCAGGTGAGTGCATTCGTTTCTTTTATATGTAACGATTACAGTACAACATGCAATAATAATAATACATTTAACATTTTTAATATCGTTAAACATGTTGAGTTTACTGAAAAGCCTTTTAGGGTCACTCGTATTTGTTATAAAAGAGTCGAATAGGTGGTTTAAGGTCAAATGAACAGTATTTATGCATTTATAATGATAATAAGTTTTTAAACAATAAGTACATATACACGTCGTACAGACAGTGTAATAGACTTATGCACAGTTACACACATATGTTGATTACATCGGTACAAGTAGTAGATTACCCAAGTACGAGATTATCCAGCAAATATACAATCTAGACACCAATTGATTGTTGAACGTCAACTGACCCGTGATGTTGACATATAAATGACATATGGATATGACACATGATATGACACATGACATATAAATGACACACGAAACAATGGGAGGTGATAGACAGAGTCAGACAATTTGACCTTTCAAAGGGTCACCAAATACCACATCAAACCAGTTGTTGCCTAGTAGCACATGTTGTCAGCTGTCTTTTACATGGCATTGGCTGTGTAGTAACTATCTACATCCCCGGGGGGTCCCTCAAAGGATGATCCATATATCAGTAAGACAAATCATTAGAGTATTTTAAAATTGTTAGTCTCTACAATACCAATATGGCTAGTTCTTCCTTTAAAAACAGAGAGGTTAACGAGGAAAGTTGTCAGTAAAAGAGTAAACTACTCCTACAAACAATTATACCATGGAAACCAAACAAAATATTTAACAAGTACCTGGAGAATTTTAATAACTGTAATACAATTATAATATACAAAATGATATTAACAGACGCACATAGAGTACCAAGGTCAAACAAATACTCCAATGTTTTTATTTCATCGATAAACCCCCATTCCAAGAAATCATCAGACTGGTAGTTGCTACCTATCCATCAAGCAACGATTACAATGACTAGCTGAACTGCTGATGATACACGTCCGTTAAAAACATATTAAGAGCTTGACAGAACCGTTACTGTCATTTCTCTGCTAAACACCGATTATAAGTCTAGCCATTGACAGAACCGTTACTGTCATTTCTCTGCTAAACACCGATTATAAGACTAGCCAGACTGTAGTTTCTACTTCTGCGCTAAGTACTGATTGGAAGGACTAGCAAGAATGGTAGTTTCTACTTTTCAGTAAATCTATGATTAGGTGTAACGAGAACTAGCCGGATTGGTAATAGCTATTTCGCCGCTAAGCATCGAGTACAAGGACTAACTCGACTGATAATTACCACTTTTCGCTAAGTATTCATTGCAAGCATCCATGTTGACTGAGCAACATTAACGAGACATTTTTAGTGTAGTACACAATTTGGCTTGACTTCAGGACAGAATGACGAGACAGCATAAGTTGAAATACAAAACTATGCGCACGACACGTTTCTGCTACGCTCATAGTCTGAATATTGTATAGCTAAATATGTAAAATTGTTGGCAGCAAGTTAACCAAATGGCATAAACAAGATAACCAAATGGCATAAACAAGTTAACCAAATGGCATAAACAAGTTAACCAAATGGCATAAACAAGTTAACCAAATGGCATAAACAAGATAACCAAATTTAGCTAAGGTTACCTATAGAGAGATTGACCTTGGTTTTTAATATATGCATTATACATACCAGGTTTATGTGATACATTTACGATAAACAATCATTAAAATGTAACCTTTCTATGAGGGTTCATGTCTTATTTACGTTATTTGTGTTTGTTTGCGTATAGTTGTGTTCAACACATAGTGTGTTGTGTTTTTCTTTTGATTTTCTGCGTCTTGTGTGCCAGTTTCTCTGGATTGTCCATTTTTGATTGCCCCTTTGGTATTCTCTAACGTATATGTTTTACTTCACATTACAGTTAATTAATGAAGTACATATCAGTGTGTCGTGGCTTACTTTGTTCTGTCAGAAGATATACTAACAGAAAGCTGGACGATTTAACTACCACTAGATCTTACCATAGGCTGGTACATGATAAAGCCTATGTTAACGGACAATGGGTTGAAGCAAACAGTGGAAAGACGTTTGATGGTAATTACTCTCTAATACAATTATATCATACAGTGTAGAACATAAACCAAAACCAATGTTCCGAAGGCCGAAGGCGAAGGGAGTTTTTCGTTTTATACATATACTTTGTATTTATCGTCACTTTCAGACTAACTAGGAGGTGAACGCCTCTACGATTAATTTAAACAATATTTATTTCGAAAATAATCAGACAATACAGTACATCAAACATTTGTACGGTTATACGGTTGTAGTCATGACTACCAGACTAACTAGGAGGTGAACGCCTCTACGGTTGTAGTCATGACTACCAGAGAAACTATGATGAGAACGCCTCTACGATTGTAGTCATGAATACCAGGCTAACTAGGAGATGAACACCTCTACGTTTGTAGGTAGTCATAACTACCAGACTAACTAGGAGGTGAGCGCCTCTACGATTGTAGTCATGACTACCAGACTAACTAGGAGATGAACGCCTCTACGATTGAAGTCATGACTACCAGACTAACTAGGAGGTGAACACCTCTACGGTTGTAACAAACTAACTGTCTGAATGCATAAAATCTTGAGATGAATGTTTACCATGGAATTTATCATTAAAATATGTTTATGCTCTGAAATTTATGATTTAAAGGTTCGAATTAACCTTATTTTTTTTCAAGACGTGTTAATATTTCAATAATTTTGATTCTTAATTTATTTTATGTTTTATGCTCATCTTTTTGTTTTGTATAGTTGTTTACTTATGATTATTAGACGCAAACATTGGTACCCCGTTGTAAAGGGGTAGTTGCTAAGTAAAAAACGGAATATTATTTAAATAAATAACATTTATTGTTACTATTGTTACCAGTATATAATCCGTCAACTGGAGAGAAGATAGGATGTGTCCCTGATATGAATACAGATGATACAGAAAAGGCTATACAGTATGCTGCAGAAGCATTTGAAACTTGGAGAGACACAACAGCTAAGGTAGACCCATCTTATATTTATTAAACATGCTAAGCTAAAGTAAAATTTTGCCAAGCTAATATTTATCAAACATACTGCTATGGTAAAATGCAACCAGCTAACATATCAGACTTTTACATTTAAGGCGAAATGTTGCCAGCTTACAGAACGCACACAAGACACATGCCTAAGACATTACCATAAAAAAGGGTCAGGGTCATCGGTGTTTATCGTCACTTCCAGCCATTTACCAGCTTGATCATGTCTATCAGACCTAATGGACGATAGCTTGATAGTATAGCAAACTGACGGATGACACCTTCTGTAGATGTATAGAAACCATAACTTGTCAGATTGGCATGGAAGAGTAAACTCACGTGATCAACGTTATTCTTGTGGTCACATCTTGTTGACCTCAAATACTCCCCACCCATTGGCTCTTTGTAAATAGACGATACTATATACAGACTGAATATGAGTTTATGTAAGTGTCCATGGTTAAGAGATATGAAGGATATAAGGTGTAAGGCCAGTTGATTTATAATGAAGGATATAAGGTGTAAGGCCAGTTGATTTATAATGAAGGATATAAGGTGTAAGGCCAGTTGATTTATGTTTTATTGTTTGTGTCATATGTCTTTACGTTCTTAGTTCCGTGTTGTGATGTCGGCTACGATTTCCGCATTAAACAATGTTCGGTTCGTCCTTAGTTCAGTTGTTTGTATGAGGGCGCATGTCTTATTATGATGTTAGGTTCGTCCTTAGTCCAGTTGTTTGTATGAGGGCCCATGTCTTATTATGATGTTAGGTTCGTCCTTAGTCCAGTTGTTTGTATGAGGGCCCATGTCTTATTATGATGTTAGGTTCGTCCTTAGTTCAGTTGTTTGTATGAGGGCCCATTTCTTATTATGATGTTAGGTTGGTCCTTAGTCCAGTTGTTTGTATGAGGGCCCATGTCTTATTATGATGTTAGGTTCGTCCTTAGTCCAGTTGTTTGTATGAGGGCTCATGTCTTATTATGATGTTATTTGTGTTTGTTAGGTTCGCCCTTACCTCCAGTTGTTTGTATGAGGGCTCATGTCTTATTATGATGTTATTTGTGTTTGTTAGGTTCGTCTTTACCTCCAGTTATTTGTAGGAGGACTCATGTCTTATTTACGTTATTTGTGTTTGTTAGGTTCGTCTTTACCTCCAGTTGTTTGTATGAGGGCCCATGTCTTATTATGACGTTATTTGTGTTTGTTAGGTTCGTCTTTACCTCCAGTTGTTTGTATGAGGGCCCATGTCTTATTTACGTTATTTGTGTTTGTTAGGTTCGTCTTTACCTCCAGTTGTTTGTAGGAGGGCTCATGTCTTAT
>MJUT01016352.1:159036-178730 GCA_002080005.1 Gigantidas platifrons | reverse complement strand
GTGTGTTGTTAGAATTAATGACCTCCACATATCATAGCTGTTTATCATCTGTGTAGTGTGTTGTTAGAATTAATGACCTCCACATATCATAGCTGTTTATCATCTGTGTAGTGTGTTGTTAGAATTAATGACCTCCACATATCATAGCTGTTTATCATCTGTGTAGTGTGTTGTTAGAATTAATTACCTCCACATATCATAGCTGTTTATGGTTAGAATTTTACCTCCACATATCATAGCTGTTTATGGGTATATTTTTCTGTTTCCTTTGCTTTCTGTGTTGCGTTTTGTACTTGTTTGTTTTTGTTTTTGTTGGCTTTTTTTGTTTTTCTCCTTCTTTGTCTTTTTTTTTTAATTGTCTTCGTTCTGTGTCCAATGTTGCCTGTGTCTTTAGATTGGCGATTCTTGAATTGCCCTTCAGTTTTCGCTCACGTTTATTAATATACACTGTAGCCTGGCTCATACTCTGATAGTTCATAATAAGGTCAATCGACAATCCATAGATAAAAACATTTAATCATGAAAATAAAATACAGACGAGTGATGCTGAACAGATCTACCAATATCATCAAAATAAGCAACTACCTCTCAACTCAATCGATGCTTTGCTTATCTACAGGAGGAAGAAGAGTTTGAAGAAACCAAAGGTATAATAAGAATCCGTAAATCGAAGAAGAACAGACAACACAATGGCCAAAAGACCACCACGAACCCTACTTAAACCCGGGGGTAAACGCAGGTGCTCCAGTGACAAGACCCGGAGGTAAGTCCTGAATGAGAGAAGGACCTGAAATACTCAAATTACTGTTGTTTTGTCTTTATATTATAAAGAAACGGTCAATAATATAAGCAAGCAAACACATCAACGAGAAACACAACTAGGCAAACCTCAAACGTCTATACACAGAAACGACATCGAAATACCGGTGGCGAGATTAATCCGGCTCATGTGATCTCACACTGCTCCATTATCCCCACCCTTTTAAAATATAGATCGATCTCAAAGGGTCAGTAAGAACGTAATAGACAAACAGTAAATAAAACTCTCACAGATGCAGTTAAACTCAAAGGATCACACACTTTCCTAGATATGATCCACAGCAAAAACGTAGACAATTCAAAAGCATGGCCAGTAAATGTTGGTAGTTCACCGACTTCTACCTTAAAGGTAGAATATACTGTGTGTAGACTGTTAACAAGATAAAACCATATGTAATACCACAATAAGGAGATGGTAATAAATGACAGAAGAACGAATAGCTTGAACAATAGAAACTTCTCCCAAATCTGGAAATGCGACGAGTACTTCGTGTACTGATCTCCTGCTCTACATTCTGAATTCTACATTTCGTTGTACTTATGCAAACTATTTTTCTAAATCACGGTATTTAGCATGTGATATTGCACAATCTGTAATGTTTGTAATCAATATGTTTTTGTATTAAGATATTGCGCTGAACATATGTTCGTCACTATTACTATTTCTCTTGTGGAAGGCTGAACATCCTGATACATATGTGCACCCCGTTTCTACCGTTTTACCTACATGTGTACTTGTTGATAAGCCTATCTTAGTCATTAATAGTGGAAATGTTGTTCATTTTATAATAAATTAATTATATTATTATGCAATATTTATTTGCATGTAGCAATAACACAATAACACAAACACAACCAACATGTGCAAATTAAAATTCCACCTACGTCAACATTTAACATAGAAAAAACAGTTCGAAGATACCAAAAGGAACAATCAGAAGCCGTAGAAAAGAAGAAGACCAGACAATACAATGATCAAATGAAGAAATACGAAAAGACGAACAAACAATGGTCAAGAAAAGACAACACAGAAAACTAAATATTGAGCAATACGGGACATATATGTGGTCAATTGTAGCACAGACAAAGCGATTTATAATCAAGTTAAATTTTCTACCTCTATTTTTTTGTTCTATGTTATACATTTCCTTCTCATAATACATTGAAAATTCATTATTATCACGTGTAGATAGCAAAATGAAAAAATGCATTTAAATACCACAGACAATGACTAACTTCATTGTGTATGATGTCTCTTATCAAGCAGATGGACCTGCGATAAAGTGCTTTGTTTGTCTCACCTTGAAACCAAAACATATGGCATTCTTTGTCCAGAAAAGTCATTCTACATTTTAATCAGGAAAATAAACACCAATAAACTGAGATTGATGTGCGTTTTAATGCTTATGCATTTATTGAAATGTAACAATATATTCTCCTATTTTCCTTGTTCTTTATAAATAAAATGTCATCAGATTAGAATATTACAATAACTGGGAGCAAGACAACATCAATTGATACACCCAATTTTAGTTGCTATAATGTTGTCCATTATTATGTTTGGTATGTTGTTCCTGTTTGGTTTGACTTTTGTTTATTTTATTCATAATTTATCTCTTTATTTCTAATCGAAGAATCATACAATCTGAAATCAGTTTGTCTATATACTCCACATTACGGCAATAACTAGTGAAAATCTGTAAAAATAAAATAATAAGTCTATGTTTATGTTCCAAATACAACCAAACAAGTAATTATATCCTGACCTAATTATCAATTTAACAATATAGGAAATCAAATCCAAAAATATACGAAATATGGTTAACCATTGTTAAAACGCTTAATTTTTAAATACAATTGAACACCATATATTAAATATACTCTACGGGATTATATATATATTAAATGTATTTGACGTCATAATAATAACATTAGCTGGGGTTGTCCGTAGAATTTGGCATTGTTTTTTTCTGCTGTCCTGTGTTTGGTGTTTATAGGTGTTTTCCCCACCGTTTAAGGTCAACCACCACTTAAGAGTACAATCAGGTGGATTAATGTAATTTTATTAAAGAAAAACAGCAACAAAGCCAGAAATAAACATGTAGAAATGACAACTCTGTACATTCCGATGTGTTTACAAACATTGAAGAACACGTTTTTGAAAGAATAAAATCAACCATGATTGTCGCATACAGGCAATAAAGCGAAATTCTTTTCGAAATTTCTATAGATGTTAAAAGAAAAAAGATGCGTCTATAATTTTATTGGAATCTTCCGAAAGTAATTTACGTCATCAAAACGTTTAAGCAGCCACTGAAATACCATACGAATCTGACTTTGTGACCTCCATCAATACCAAAAAAACGATAATGATCATCCACAGTTCATGAGTAAGAGCAAAGACTTGTTGGCTCGACGTCAGAATAATGCGTCCACTCAGATAGTTTATAAAATATGACTCTGTATGTTGTTCTAGCAAAAATCAGTAAGCATCATTATCAAGCGTTACTATTCTTCAGCGTGGTCTAGCGGTAAGTTGCTCACATGACCATGTTTGTGTCGGACACTAGTGGAGCAGGGACAACTTACACTTCCAGTGATACTTCATTTTGTGGGTTTAATGTTGGCTAAACATCAGTTTGTCTGTGTAGGGTTTGTAGATCATGTTTTATCCTTCTTTTGACCATTGTATTATATGTCCTTCCATCTACGACTTCTGGTTACACATTTACAATATTTTCGTCACTCACTCAAACACTAACTTGATAAAATATTCTCGAATAGGAATATAATGTATTAACATTTGAACGTGTATGGTATATAGTCATGAGTAACTACGTTATTGTTAGTCTAACATGATACATGTAATTAGTATATTGTATGTTATATGGATTAATGTTTAAACTTCCACAGTAATACCATTTGTGTTGGGACACAACCCGTTGTTATGTCGTCTGATATATCACACAGATGCATGACCGATCACTTTACTCGCTTGTTACAGACACTTCAATGAACAGTGGTGGGGATATGCTAGTTGTATGGGTCTAAAACTCCCCTCTTAGTAAAAAGATGTGGTTCTGTAAATGTTTTACGCATGTGAGTAAAATGTCAACCCTCACATATTACCCAACGAACATCGTAATTATAAAGAACGCTATAATCTTGACCATTATGCATAATATAATTAATCTTGGTGCCACAGATATTGCCATATGCATAATATTAGTTCTGTTAAAGAAAGCAGATAGCTCAACCATTATTTAAATATTAGATAGTGTATATATGTAAACTGTGCCAAACGTTTGTAGAAACTATTTTTAATGCGTTAAGATATAGGGTTGCTGCTAACAAGGAAGCTACTGAACCAAGGGTTCTCCTTGGTTAAGTTGAAGTCATCACTTCGAAAGTTTTACGGTCGCCACCATGACTTGGTTGACCGTTACGCAATATATATGTCAAAACGACCACGGATATGTTCCACTTCTCGTAAACACTTCCCGGTCCTTTACTTGTTCATGACTTATCACCGGGTTTATAACTAGATTAACACGAGAGGTGTCACTAGTGGAACAGGAACTGCTTACCCTTCCGGAGCACCTGAGTTCACTCCCGGGTTTTGGTGGGGCTCGTGTTACTTGATCTCTAGTTGTATGTGTATGTTTTGCAGATCGTTGTTTGTCCTTTTATGCTTTATCTTTTTGCCATTGTGTTGTTTATTCTTCTTCAATATACAGATTCTGATTGCGCCTTTGGTATCTTTTGGCCATTGTGTTGTTTGTTCTTCTTCAATATACAGATTCTGATTGCGCCTTTGGTATCTTTTGGCCATTGTGTTGTCTGTTCTTCTTCAATATACAGATTCTGATTACCCCTTTGGTATCTTTTTGCCATTGTGTTGTTTATTCCTCTTCAATATACGGATTCTGATTGCGCCTTGGGTATCTTCAAACTCTTCATTATTTTCGATACTAAATATTTATCTATTTGAATGTTTAAACTCAGTTAATGACCGTTGTTAAAGACGACATGTTCAGTCAATGTTATAAACAGTAAATAATACTATAGTACGTTCTTCTATAGTATAAATGATCATTCAACGACAAGAAAAAAAAACGATTTTTCAAACTAATTCATGTTAATCAGTGTAGAATTCGCGATAATTATCAGTTGTTTTCTCATTTATTTATCAGAAAACAGACCCCATTCATATCTCAAGGTTTGTTTTGATTTTTTTAACAATTATTTAAATACAATTTTGAATGTTTAGTACATGTATGACATGTCTAGTAACTAATTCCTGTGACATTGTTTTTGGTTTTTGGGGTTTGAATCAGATATCAATATGTTTTGACAATAATAGTAAACAGTATCATGTAACTGAATGATGGAGTTCAATCTCCTGTGCAGGGCTATGTTTAATCAAAGCACAGTAAAACCTGTAAATGAAATTAGGACACTAACGTATACGTGAAAATGTGCACTTTATTAGACAGTGTTTTTAACTGAAGTTTATTGTACGTGTAAACGATGCATGTGTATATTGAGCAGAAACTAGTTACCTACCGGAGCACATGAGTTCACTCCCATTTTCTTGGATTCTAGTTGCTAAATCTTTATACTTTTAGACTTTTGTGTAATGCTTTGTAGAACATTGTTTGTCTTTTTATTGGTTTTTCTTATGGCCATTGTATTGTCTGTACTTCTTCGATTCACGGCTTCAGATAATCACTTATTTACAGTTGCTACAGTGGATGACTAAATGACAAAGTTGATTTTTGTCATCTACCAAGAGGATCGTCAATGTGTGATGAGCTAAAGAAAAATTACGGACTGTAGACGACGCATTTGGTACTTAGTTAATGCATGCAGATACCTCACCAGGCGTTGTCATGAAATACACAAAATAACACAACTGTTGTTGTCCCTATGAGAATTGAATTAAATTAAATATAAGCAATATAATATGGGACGAAGTCCCAACTATGCTAGAAATAGCATTTTTTTTCTATATACTAATGACTAAATTTTCATGCACCGGAAATGACATACCGGAAGTCAATACATGGTTAAATCTGTGCAGAAAATTGGATGCGGACGTTTCGTAACCTGGTCGTTTCGTACCTTGACCGGGACTTAAAAAACGACGGAAGATTGGATCTGGGTCCCCCTATTTTCCCCCTCTTTTAAGAAAATCTGGATCCACCCTTGGTCTACTTTGAAAAAGTATTATAGGTCCATATATCCGAGTTAATATGGGACGAAGTCCCAACTATGGTAGAAATAGCAATTTTTTTCGATATACTAATGACTAAATTTTCATGCACCGGAAATGACATACCGGAAGCAATACATGTACAGCTACAGTGGGTTTCTGCAAAAAAAATAGATGCAGTAAAAAATTGCTCTTGTAGGGCTACGAGTATCAAAGTACTGAAAACGACATATTGTATAAATAAAATCAAGAACGGGTACAGGGATGTAGAAAAAAAATCAAGTTGCAGCTCTCGTGAGAAGTGGAACCTGTTCAAAATATCGCGAGATAGAGCGTGAAGTAGTCCTTGACGACCATAAATAAAGATGACCGACAATATTTATAATTTTTATTATGCATAAAACTAATGACGGCTTTTCTCGTGAATAAAGCATCGCACATGAACAACAAAATGTGCAAACTAAAGCTACAACAAGTGTATTTACTACTTCCGGTTATGAACCATATTCGGTAGCGGATACGAAAGCTGTCAGGAGTTTGGTCCCCGATATATTGTTTAAACAAATTATTGGACTTCGTCCCAAGTTAGGTAACACCTATTATCATATTATTGTTTAAAAAAATATTGGACTTCGTCCTAAGTTAGGTAACACCTATTATCATATTACCAAGAAACATAATTATTTTGGTCACATCATCATTCCCTCGCTATTTTTTTTAACTGAATTTAGTTATCTAAGGTATTACGTGGGTTCTATAAATAATCTATATATTTAGGTCATCATTAATTTTACAAATATTGGGTGCTATTTTTATATACTCGACAGCTTATTAATAAAGATTTCTTACGGGAAGGGGTACTTACCGTTACCGAGAAAGGTTATCTCCCCCTTAATGGCGGCACCCATTTTTTTTTTCGAGAGAGTAATATTGTTATTGTTATTCCACCCAGAAGTTCAATAATTTCAATGAAAAATCCACAATTTGCTTTGTATGTTTTTCTCATATTGATCTCATGTACAAAACATCCTTATTTCCTTATTTGTATAGTACGTAAACAGGTCTCATGTTTATCTACAACCCGAATATCCAACAGATCTATGCATGTAAAACGGAGAACGATACATGTGTGGTGATGTCATGATACATAACTTTTGGGCCACCTTAGATGTATTGATATAAGACAATATGCTAATAATAAACAAAATATAATTAAATGAATTTAATTTGGCAAAATATTGACAAAATTATTAATTATAATTAAAGTTCACATAAATCACATTATCACTGTAAACATCAAATGATGACCACCAAACCAGAGGCCAAACCGTGACCAAAGTCAGAATCATTTAATGTAATGATAAACCTGTACATTATTGTATATTTACACAATTAAAAAAAAGCAAAGCTTTATGTTAATGGGTTGTACCCTAATGGTTACTTATTCTGAAACAGAAATAACCGAAAACTGACAAAGTGTCACTCAAGTTCAACATGAATGGCTGAACTGAAATAAAGACAAAACAAAACAACAACAAAAATTCCCCTTAATCATGTTGATTGCACATATTGTATAAATCTCTATATCCCCAGAAACAGAATAAGAAGTAATCCTTATGTTATAAAGCAACACCATGAGATTAAATCCTCGTGTTTAACAATGGGAGATAACTTGAATATAAAAATTGGTCAACTTGATATTCCCAGAATTATTGGGGTGCAAATTACACAATGGGGAATATAATTCCCAAACTGGCCTACCAAACTTCAAAAAGGGTTTATAAGTAGCTACAAATTCACAATGCCTTCTGAAACAAATGTTTTTTAAAGCATTATTGATAGCGATTACAAAATTCCTAGTAACATCGTAATCCAACGGTCTAGGAATAATAGCGGAACAAATTATTTTTGTACTTGGCTTTCAAAACTTCATAATGGTACAAATTAAACTATTGTATAAATAGTCAAAATCAGCTAATTTACAACTGTTTACATTATTAGTACCTACATGAATCAAAACGATATCAAAGTTGACAGAGGCACTACCCGATGAAATGAAATAGTCTATATCTTCAATTGTAGCACCTGGATAGGCTTGTAGACAGTAGTGGCAATTTGGTATATGCTTAACGTGTTTTCCTATAGAATCACATATCAATGTCACCATCTTTTTCTCTGAAATGATATATCATAAAAACTAAAATTGTTTAATTACAAAATTTCTCATTTGCCTAGCAACTTTGTACTTGTTTCGGAAATCGACGTGTGAATGAAATATTAAAGCATGTTGTGCGGAAAGAAAACTCTTCAACCAATCAGATAATTGTTATTCTCGCAGCCTCGATTGAAGTAGAAACAACAAGAGAAAAGGTGTACTCGATTGGGAAAAACGTTGGCGCCAATTATACATTTTTAATATTGAATTAAAAAATCCACATTTGATGACTTTATCATCGTAATTATGCCTGCTGCCTGATTATTATTAGCTGCGGAACCGTAGCCCTTTATGGTCCTTTTTTTTTTTGGCGGACCATAGGGCTACGGATTTCACCCTATCTAAAACTTTCGAAAATGCACTTTCAAAATTTTGCGCACCTTTTTTGCACGTTATTGTCATGAAATCGTGTCCGAGAACGATCAAACATATATGTATCGTTTCGTTAGATATTTATCTACATTCTTCTATACTTACTTACCTATTAATAATTATTTCCAGCTCATTATTATAAGAAATGTCTCATTTGTGACAAGTCCCGCCTACTTCGTCCACCATCTTGCTACTCCAGTTGTCAAGTTCAGAAGGTCACGTGATTTGTCCAATTATAACCCTATTTTATTTATAAACCGCAAATACACGTGTTCGGTTTGTTTACATTTTACCAAAGATGTTTTTAGGCGGTTTTAGAAGGAAATTAGTCAGATCTTGGCCATTTAATTAACATTGTTCAATAAAAAAAACACAACAAACTCCTTTGTTTTGACTTATATCTTTATATAAAGGAAAGTTTCATTCAACATTTAGAAATTTTACCCTCCACCTTTTTTGACCTTTGACAAAGTTTGTTGCAATAAGGGAAATAAAAGATGGAGGACCGATGTATTAATTGTGGGAATTTGTTTGAGAAAAGGAAGAAGGGTTTTAAGAGAAAGTCTATTGACAGTTCAACAAAAACTTGTGTGTCGTTTCGAAATATATTGGAAAGTACTTTGAATGTCCCTATAACTCCAGAAAAGAATTTGTTTATGTGTGGTGCATGTGCTTCTGTGTGCCAAAAAGTTCAGAACTGTAAAACTGGAACTGTTTCTGCTGTCAATGAATTGCAATCAAAAAAATCCCAGTCGTCATATCTAGGGAAGAGGAAGAGGAAGAGTTCAGCTCAAACTTCCACCCCAAACAGCAAGGGTGCCACTTTCAAGTCGCCAGTCTTTTGTTCTCCTCTAAAGAAAAAATTTAACAATTCAACAAGATCTTCAGTATCCTCTTCTAAATCACTAAGTCGCAAGAAATCATCCTTTGTTGAGAAAGCTGTATCAAATCTTAGAGAATCCAAATATTTTACCTGTTTCAAAAATCTGATTGTTAAAAGTAAGGCAGCCAAGGAAGGATTTGTTAAATGTGTTAAATTTGCTGTTGATCAAGAAATGAAGGCCCTGAAACGAGCAGACTTGTTTTTAATGTCAAAAGTTTCGCAAGATTCTCTCGAGAACTTTGCATGGTTGAAGACATTAGGTCAAATTGAAACCAAAGCTCCAGTCTTATCAAGTGCTGTAAAGGGATCCTTGACAACTAATCGTACACAATCCAAAATTATCATTGTAAGTATCTATGAATGAGCCTATAAGAGACAGTCAAATATGTCCTGATTGTTTAGCATCAGGTCACAAACATTTCATATGTACTTGTTATTTTGGATATCCATCTCCCATCTCTTTCTAAGATTCTGCATTTTTTTGGGCATCAAATTGTATTTTGTATATATATTTGTGTCTATTAAACACAATCCAAAAAATCTGGGGAAATTCTAGTTCCTATCTTGTTGTGTATCAAAGTTGTTACATTATTAACTTATTTCTATTTCTATAAAACATTCACGGCAGAAATCCTCGTTCAAACGGCAAAATACTGCTTACCACAAATCAATTATTTGTTAATCCATGTATTTTTGATAAATTTTAGATAGGGAAATGTTAAATTAATTTTGTTAACAGAGTTTAAAGCGATTATTCTAGATTTTGCAAGCGAAAATTAGCTGTTTTGTGAATGCATGAAGTTTATCACTAATGTTTAATTTGAAAACAAGTTCAAATCGGCAATCAAAATGATACGGATGGAGCAATTTATTTTTTTTGTCTTCACGTGAATTATGGTTGTTTTAAATAATAGATATGTAGATATGTTTAATATTTAATCAGTATAAATGCATCAAATAATGAACTGTTCATGTGAATGATCAAAGACACAGGTGCTTGAGGACACATTATCCCCCCTTTTTACACCCTCCCCCTTTTTTTCACAAAAAAAAATGGTTTAATGTTTTTTTTTCATTTCCATGGGTTAGAAATATGTAAAACACCAATAATATACCGTTTTCTGATATTTTATTTTTACATATTCCTAAGCCATGGAAATGAAAGAAAAAAAACAGGGGGGAGACTGTCCTGTTCCCAATCACCTGTGATCAAAGATATGCAAGCTTGTAATAGGAAGTAATTACGATCCATTCAAATAAACAGAAAAGTAATAACATTGATTAAGACCTGATCAAAGAGATTATAATTTCTTTTGAAGTGTACTCATTTTGTAATTTTTTTAACAATATATGATAAGAGTAATTTGCAGTCATATGTATTGGCTTTTTCTTATTATTGTTAACTTACATGTAATTACTCTAAAAAAATATTAAATTGTAGGGATGACACTAAGGAAATTGGACATTTAGTGCCTGCATTTGGCTTCATGTTATCAACTATTATGTACCTCAGGATACCCCAGTATTCATTCCTGCAAGAAGTCGTGTCCATTGAAATGTATAGATCTGGCTGCAGTCAGAAGGTAAGGATAACTAAACATTTATTTGTTTCTGGGGTCTAAATTTAACCCTTGGCCTTTTATTCTTAAAAATGCCCATCCTAAATTTTCAATTGAAACAGAAAAAAGAAAAATATTGAAGATGGTTTCATTTTCTGATTTTTTCATCATTATTTCTCCAGGACAGACAAAGCATAGAAAATGTGCTTAATTCAAAAAATCTAAATATTTTTTTTGTTAATAAGTCCAAAAATTATTAAATTATTCAAATTCAATTCAATTCAAATAGTTTAGTAAACCATACATTGGCGTCAAGACAATACAGTATAATTATAATACATTACATAAATATGGATAAGTAAAAGATAGGTATATAATAAAGATATGAAGTAATTAAATGATCACATGTGGTATAGAGTCATGATTAATATGTGTCCAATTATGAGGTGTATCAATAATTCATGGGGGAAATAACCCAAATAATAATTCCTCAAGACAAGAAAATTAAATTATAAGAATTAATTGTTCCTTTTACAGCTGTTCACATGGTTCAACGAGTTAGGGTTATGCCGCAGTGTTTCAGCTACCAGAATTTTGATAGATAGATTGTGTCTTGATTTTGACAAACAGATTAATATATGGAAAACTAATATTCAGGCAATTATTAAACCCACACACACACATGGGTGTTATTTCATTCGTGATAAAAAAAATAGTCAATCTTACAATTTGGATTTTATTCATGCATAATTAATAGTTTTAGAACATCTTCTTTCCTGGAAAGATAATAGTTTTAAAAAAAATAGAGATTTCTTATTGTTTTGTACACCATATTTTTCGTTTCCTAAAAGTATAAACCTATATAGTTCAGGTAATACAGGGGTCTAATTTTATGAAAGATTGTTTTTGGAAGATTTTGCCTAGAGATAGCTTATACAGGTATTCATTTAAAAATCATATTAAAAACAAAGACCAAATTAAAAAAAATTTTAGATGCATGTCACTGCATGCTTTTAGATTTTCCTTAATTGGTCTGCTTATATACATATATAATAAAGGATTTTATTGATTTATTGTGATTAACGCCACTTTCAGCAATATTTCAACTATCATGGCGACCAGTTTTAGTGGTAGAGGAAGCCGGAGTTCCAGTAGAGAACCACTGGGCAAGCAACTGGTAAACTTTATCAAATGCGGCTGCGAGTCGAATATGAGAAAAAATTGATTTTAGCTCATTTTCCCTAGGAATTTAACATATTTCTGAGTCAAAGTGGGGTGCTCCCCAGTTTTCGGTAGCAAAAAAATACACAGAAGTAAAGATCAATATGCTTTGGTCTAATAGAATTTTATTTCTCAGAGTATCAGAGTCCTTGTCTTGTAGTCAGATGAACTATTGCCATCACTTGGCATCCGTCTGTCTGTTGTCCATGAAGTTTTAAAAAAAATCGTCTCCTCTGAAAATAATCAAGGGATATGCAAGTACGCTTGATACAAATAATGTTATGGTATCTAGATTAAAATTGTGTCAGGGGTTTTGATTCCTTCAAAAAGCATGGCTGACTGACTTGTTGCTACATGTAACAATAGAACATATGGTGAAATAATTGTTGTATTATGCTGAAATTTGTAATCAAAGAGTAACTGAATATATTACCATGTCTCCAAAAGATGAACTTCATCAACTGCAATAATGCAAAGTTGCTTTTGGTACAGGCTGTTTTCTAATATGATTGCATGCCATAAATAGAACTGCAACAGAGCCTCAGGCGACATATAAAGAAGAGAATAATTTCCATTCTTAATTGAGGCTTTGTTCAGCATTGTCAGTCCACTGTCTCTAAATATAGTTTGCTTTGATCCTATATTTTTAGATTTTATATTTAGACATACATCACATGGGTTTGTTTTAATACTAGGGATTCATATATCTCGTGAAATATTGCTCACGACCTGTAACAAATTTGGTTTTAAGACCAAACTAGTTAGTCGTCATCTAAATTCGAACATTCATTGACCCTGCTATTGCATTGTTCACGGATATGTTGCATTTATTTTTGTGGTACATGTAGTATGTGGTCCTTTTCAGTGGTAGTTTTATTATCGCTTGTTTACGTCTGTATTGTTAGAAATTTCATTATCAAGAAGGGATGATAGGGATGACATTAACAGGTTTAAACCTGCCACATTTTCGTGTCTGTCCCAAGCTAGGACCTCAATGTCCAACTACATATGTCGTGATATTTTTCATGTTTAATAGTAATTAGAAATGAGAGATTATTGTACGTTAATGAGAGATTATTGTACGTTAATGAGAGATTATTGTACGTTAATGAGAGATTATTGTACGTTAATGAGAGATTATTGTACGTTAATGAGAGATTATTGTACGTTAATGAGAGATTATTGTACGTTAATGAGAGATTATTGTACGTTAATGAGAGATTATTGTACGTTAATGAGAGATTATTGTACGTTAATGAGAGATTATTGTGTGTTTTGTTGATATTAATGGAATTATTGACCATCATTGTTCTAACTTTCTTTCCATGTGTTTATATGTATCATAGATAATAAATGACCAATGCTTGTTACGAAACTTCCATTTATTTCTAGAATTATCCAGGGAACATGTAAATTGTTGCAATGTAGGACGTTTCCTCGTCTTTTATTCCAACCGTCTTTTCTAGTATGCCAACATGCGTTATCTGTTTATCCTCGTTTTCCATATATTATGGTGTATAGACAGACTCTGGATTGTATTTGATGTAGCTGTGCCGAACATTTTTCTCATTTCTGACAATTCCCTTATATCATTGGTTGATCCATATGCTAATAGTCGTATCGTAAATCATCATAGACAATCTTATTATGCAAAAATATGAATTTCTGTTTCATAGTCTGATTCTAGATGACAAATTCAAGTTCCTTATTGGTCAAACCTTAACACTGATAAGTCTCGGACGATAAATAACTACAGATCAAGGTAACATCCTGATACTTGTACCATATAACAGAAATACTTTTCATTGACTTTTGATTTTATTAATTGTTATGTAATTTTTGTGAAGGTTCCTGTTACATATGATAAAAATGTGAATCTCTGTTTCCTATTCTAATTATAAATGACAAAACCAAGGCCCTTATTGGTGAAAACTCAATACTGATAAGTAACAGACGGTAAATCAATCAAGGTCAAGGTAACATCCTATATTTATTTACCTGATACTTGTTCTACATCGAATACTAACCTATATCATTGACTTCTCATTTCATTAAATTTGTATGCTATTTTTTGTGGAAGTTCCTGGTTTTATATTATATTTATATCCGGAATATCGCATTATATGGACTATTAAGTATTCGCCCTGTTGTTTTCTCTATTATGGAATATTCCTTAAAAGACAATTATTACCACATGTGCATCATAATATTTCATTTTGTCCATTTTCAGCAACAATAGGTACTTATCTTTTAAAACGATCCCCGTGATACCATGTGACCATCAAAGCTTTGACCAGCATTGGCAGTCCACCGTCTCTAAATATAGGTTGTTGTTATCCAATATTTTGAGATTTAATATTTCTCGTGGAATATTGGTCACGTCTTGTAAAAATAAATTGGTTTTAAAATCAAATTAGTTATCAGCCATTTAAATTCGAACATTCATTGACCCTGCTATTGTATTGTTCACATTTGCATTATTTTTGTGGTACATGTAGTATGTGGTCCTTTATAGTGGTAGTTTTATTATCGCTTGTATGTATCTATTTTGTCTTTATAAATCTCATTATCAACAGGTGGAGTGGTCTTTTTTTTATGTTCAATGATTAGAAGTGAGAGTTGAATGTTTGTGGAATTATTGACCATCACTGTTCTAACTTTCTTTTTATCATAGATAATAAATGACCAATGTTCGTTACGAAAATTTAGATTAGTTCCAGAATTATCCAGGGATCATGTAAATTGTTACAATTTAGGTATTTCCTCGTCGTGTCTTGTTGCAACAATTATTTATGGTATAACAGCATATTAAATGTACTTCCTCTATATGTACTCGTTTTCCATATATTATGGGGTGTAGATACACTCTGGTTTGATATATACATAAACATTCTTGTACATTGTATTTGATGTAGCTGAGCTGAACAATGTTTTAAATTACGGATAATTCCCTCATATTACTGGTTAATCCATATGCTAATTGTTGTATCTTAAATCAGTATTATAGACATGATTATGACGCAAAAAATGTGAATCTCTGTTTCCTGATTCTGATTCTAAAGGACAAAGGCAAGGCCTTTATTGATCAAAGCTCAATACTGATAAGTTACAGACAGTAAATCAATCCAGATCAAGGTAACATCCTGATACTTATACCATATAACAGAAATACTTTTCATTGACTTTTGATTTTATGAATCTCTGTTTTCTATTCTAATTCTAAATGACAAAACCAAGGCCTTTATTGGTGAAAACTCAATACAGATAAGTAACAGATGGTAAATCAATCTAGGTCAAGGTAACATCCTAGATTTATTTACCTGATGCTTGTACCGTAAAGTAGAAATACTTATCATTGACTTCTCATTTTATTATGTTTTATGTTATTTTTTGTGGAAGTTCCTGGTTTTATATTATATTTATATCCGGAATATGGCATTATATGGACTATTAAGTATTTGTCTTGTTGTTTTCTCTGATATTGAATATTCCTTAATATACATTTATACATGATACCTTTATAAAATATGTAATGACTATAAGATCCTACTTAGAAAGGTTATTTCAGAAAAGCTTCTTACACACTACATTAGGTAACTACTTTTTTATTTTGCGAATGGAAATATCATTTATCACATTCAGTTGAGTTTCTCAACCCAGTTATTGAATTGTTAATATTTACATAATGATATTACTACAAATTTACATTCAAAACTTCTATACAAATACACTAATCAATTAATTGCCATAAAAATCATGTCTATTAATGTATTCTTCGTAATATATATATACTATATCTACATCAAATTTTAGTGTTGCTTCGCATTGTCCCACATTTAAATTAAAATTGATGAGTTGTGACTAGCTAACTATATTTGTAAGGGTTAATTTTAGTATATAAACTTCAGGACCAATAGAATGAATATCAATTGACCTGTTTGGAATGACATAAATTGAAAACACCACAAGGCAGTCTACTTGCTTCTACGTGAGGAGAAAATAGACAGTATGTGTGTGTTTTTCATCCTTCACCTTCTTAAGATGATGGTGTGAATTTGTTTGAAAAATCGATTGGCTTAAATGTATGCACATTTCTAACTGATCTTACAATTATCTTAATGAGAGTCTTATTACCATTATTTATTTGGTGTTTGTTTGTGCTCTTTTCCATGGTGACGACAGTGTATGTAAGATTATACTTTTCCATAGTTACGGCAGTGTATGTAAGATTACACTTATTAATCATATTCAAATAACATTGCATCTATGACAAAAGTATAGTAGAAAGGTTTGCAAGGTTTGACTGTAGATAAGGAACTGCTATTATTGGGATAAAACATATCTGATTCCATGTTATGTATTGAAAGAGATAACAAATTATGATTTTGATTTTGGTTGATATAATTCCCCTATTGTTTTTTTTTTTTGTTTTTTTTTGTTGCTGACGTGTGGTATTACAAAATGAAAAACATAAAATGGCCCACAGTCAAAGAAATTTAAAAAAAACAAAAACAATTGCAAAATCCCGGAGTCAGAGGCAAAATTCATGTCCACTTATATGGCGTGGTATTGACATTTCTATAAAAAAAAAAAACACAACAACAACAACAAAAAACAACCTCATCGTTGTTGTAATGGCTTGCGGTGTCTCGAGTGCGGCTGACTGTGGGTTCAGTCAGGTTAAGCCAAAGACCATTAAATTGTTATTTGCTGCTTCTCTGCTAAGCACGCGGCATTAAGGAGACTGGTTGGCTCAGAACCATAATAATGTATCCGAGTAGAGCAAAATGTCTACCCGAGGACTAATGTTTCAGTGAGCTAGCACTATAACAATCCATTTTAAATTGTTGGTTTAGAACACAGCAGATATCAGTTTCATCTCAACGAGTGTAAATTGTTCTCGCCATGATATAGCTGAAAAATCGATGTTATTAAATTGTTTTTTGTATATTATTTTTTCTTCATTATCATACACTCTTATATAATCTTCTCAGTTCGTATTTCTGTTAGGAATTATTTCTTTCTTTACACTTCACTTCATAAAACATCTTACTTGAAGTATTTTATTTATTATTAATATTTTCAATAATATATCAGGGATTAAGGTGAAACTATTTTATTTATTTTTCAAAGTCAGGATCGACCCTAAAAGCATATTCTAAAGAAAATTGGAATTAAATGAATTCCTACTGTATTGTAATGCTAAATTCATAGTTCAACAAAAAATATCAACAAGACAATTTAATGCTCAGTTATTAGTAGAAAAACATTGTATGTTTTAACAATATTTTAAATTTATAATAATTTGTACGTAAGTTTATTGATAGAGTTTGGTACTTAAGGTTTTATTTCTTTGCATGGGGTGTCATAAAACGGTATGACACTTGTATAAGATGGTACTTTAATATCACAATTTCCATATATTGGTAAATTACAAGGAAGGTCTCGTACTTTTTTCCATGTATCAGTTTCTATATCATATTCATCCTTTTCAAATCTACCTATATTGTCTGAAGTACCACCAACTGTGTAAATCTTGTTCCTCTCTCCATACATTCCAAAATGTCTTCCTTTATTTGGTAAGTCAGAACATGACACAAAAATGTTGCTCTCTAGATCAAATTTGACGAAATATCCTTTGCTGGATGCAATGTAAATTTGTGTTCCGTGAATGACGGCTTTGCATTCTGAAAACTCTTTTGGGAATTCGGCGATGATTTGAACAAATTTGTCATCAGGACAGAAGACGACGATAGATGTCGCTACTTGACTTCCGTTTGTTGATTCCCCAATTATAAAGATCTTACTTTCGTAAACAACACACGGGGCTGAATGAAGACTAATATTGTCGGGGATCTTAGCTACAGTTTTCCACGACGTTTTCATTAAGAATGTATGCCTGTGGTGTCTGGTATCCAGTTCCTCGATTTCGTTTACATTGTTCCCATTATGATATCCACCGATACAATATAAACGGTCTCCTAATGATACTAATGAATTTCCAGTACGATTATGAATAAGATGGTCGCAATGTTCATGTTTGTTAACCACTGGATCATACGTTGAAACATGTTTACCAGAAGAAATGTACACATATGGGGCGTCTGTTTCATTTTTTTGAACGCATGCAACAGAAAAATCTTCCTTGATATCCGTACTTTTGAATAGATTTCGGTGGCAGACGAGTTCCCCGTCACAATTGAAAACGGCGGTAACTACAGTATGCTTTGACTTTGCAGACGACATCATAAACATCACGTGATATAAAGCATAGGTTCTAGTATTGCACGACAGTTTGTGTGGCGTTCGTTGCCTTTGAACGATTTCTAGTAACTTACAATACGTTTTAAAACGAGTTTCATGTTTATAGTCAAGCCATTTTTCTAAGGCCATAAATATATCACTATGCTTTGCTACTTCATCAAATTGACAAATGTCTTCTAACAAAGTCCGGCTAAGATACTGAAAACTTTCAGCTGACCACAGGTGTTGAAAGTTGGCAACGATTTGAGAAAGTGCCTTTTTCTTTAGAAGTAATAGCTTAAATTTATCAGCCATTATTACGATTTCAAAACAATCGAAAATTCCAATACTATTAAGCAATTTTTTCTCACATGCATCCTTCAACGCAGGCGACATAGAACTGACTTCTAGGTAAAATATGATGTCCTCGTATGTCAAACATTCTTCATTTACATTCCCAGTTTTCAGAATCTCTACCACATGTTTACGGACGTGTTCTGGAAAACAATGAACCATTTGCGATTTATCAGCAGGCTCCATAGCCTTATCCATCCTGAAATGCTACATAAAGGTACTCTGTAAAATAGATTATATATATGTTGTAAATGATAAAAAGAAACACTACATATACCACACAGTCAGAACAATTTCAAAATCAAATTGGAAAATGATGGAAAGAGGCACAATATATACCATTAACACAAATACATGACCATTCCTTGTTTAGTACAGGCACTTCACTAAACAGTGGCGGGCTTAAGCTACTTTCATGGGCTCAAAAAATGAAACAATGCGGCAATGCAAGTGCTTTCCACATGCGAATAAAATGCCAACTCTCACATCTAACCAGATGAGCAGCGGTATTATAAAATGACAACCCTCACATCTAACCAGGTGAACAGCATTATTATAAAATGCCAACCCTCACATCTAACCAGGTTAACAGCATTCTTATAAAATGCCAACCCTCACATCTAACCAGGTGAACAGCATTATTATAAAATGCCAACCCTCACATCTAACCAGGTGAACAGCATTATTATAAAATGCCAACCCTCACATCTAACCAGGTGAACAGCGTTATTATAAAATGCCAACCCTCACATCTAACCAGGTGAACAGCGTTATTATAAAATGCCAACCCTCACATCTAACCAGGTGAACAGC
>MJUT01016352.1:143527-156532 GCA_002080005.1 Gigantidas platifrons | reverse complement strand
GAACAGCTTGTAGTAAGAAAGGATATGGATGTAAAGGGACACGAGGAACTATCTAACATTACACTTAGACACAAATCAAAATAAAGGAACAGCTTGTAGTAAGAAAGGATATGGATGTAAAGGAACACGAGATACTATCTAACATTACACTTAGACACAAATCAAAGTAAAGGAACAGCTTGTAGTAAAAAATGATATGGATTTAAAGGAACATGAGAGACTATCTAACATTACACTTAGACACAAATCAAAGTAAAGGAACAGCTTGTAGTAAGAAAGGATATGGATGTAAAGGAAAACGAGGGATTATCTAATATTACACTTAGACACAAATAAAAGTAAAGGAACAGCTTGTAGTAAGAAAGGATATGGATGTAAATGAACATGAGAGACTATCTAACATTACACTTATTAGACACAAATTAAAGTAAAGGAACAGCTCATAGTAAGAAAGGATATGGATGTAAATGAACATGAGGGACTATCCAACATTACACTTAGACATAAATTAAAGTAAATGAACAGTGTTATCATTGGTGTTCTACATTAATAAACATTAGAGAAAACCGAAGCGGAAATCAAACATGGACAATCTAGAGACACTGGCAACATTTGGTACACAAGACACAGGACCAAGACAAACACAACACAGAAAACTAAAAGATGAGCCGCATGGGCCAAATACCCAGTCAGTACGTGTTGGACACCACTATACACAAATTAATAGAAATGACGTAAATGAGACATGCGTTCTCCTACAATTAACGGGAGGTAAAGACGAACCGAACATCGGTATTATGCGGAAATTGTCGCGAATATCACAACACGGAACTCAGAACGTAACGACATATGATAGGACAAACTATTGGGCATCACTATATATAAACAGACACACCATGAATAAAACATTATTCCTCTAACAAACAACTGGTTGTAATAACGAAGCGAAGCCATTTTTATGCGGAAATCGTAACGGACATCACAACAAGAAACGTAGAACGTACATATATATGATAGGACATAAGTAAACACAAACAATACATTACGACATAAGTTATCATAACCCATACTCTAAAATGAGCGTGAAACGGTCCCTATAATCAGCACAATTTACCGTTACTCTTTACTTCTTGCATGTTTAGCATATTGAATTTGAGTTCATGGTCATTTTTGGAGTGGATGGTTGGGCATATAATTTGGGTGCAATTTAATTGAACAAAATATCTTAGCGGTCAGTGATAATAATTTTTTTACCATGTACTATGAACAAATCACATGGCGATTTTTCGAATCATCTCGGTCTTCCTAGCGAAAGTATTCAACAAAATATTTATCTACGTTTTTGTTAACTATGACTAATTTCAATTGCGCAATGAATAGTTTGTTTATTTGTATATTTTTGTGGACTATATTATTTTTCCACATGTAAGATAAACCATAGAGATTAAGAACGATTGTCGTCATTTGGAACATTATCTTGACGTTTCTAAAATAGTACCTGTATTTAAATATAGATCTATTAAAGGTTTCCCTCCCATTAAGTCGTAAGTGTGTATGTTTATTGACTATGACAACTTTATTCAAATGTTTCTATAAATAGACATGTAAAAATTTAAAGTGGAATCTTTTACGTCTTACTGTTTATTTATCTATTTTTTGTTATGGACACATCTATTCGTGGGAATTTTTAATATTTTTGGTTACCCCAACCAGATGAATTTCAAAATAAGTAGATAAGTGGTTTATTATTAAAACTTATTTCACTCAACTGTGCAGTGCAATTCCCTTGTACAACTTTTTCAACTTTATATCTGGCTTCAGAACAAATTTACGAATTAACCCCATGTTTTTAGTGGGATTCTTGTTGCTAAATCTTTAGTTTTCTGTGCTGTATTTTGTAGATAATTGTATTATAATTGTCCGTCTGTGATTTACGAATTATAATTACCCCTTTGGTATCTTTTCTTAATGAATAAAAAGGAGGCAAATAGTATATGATGGATGTGGAATGTCTTGATTTTCATTCAAATGTTTTGATCAGTGAAGAAAACTTTCCTCACGAAGCTACCAATTCCAAAGATCATTTAAGATCAAATATTGAATATAAGAAATAGATAAGCATTTTCAAATTTCATATTCGAGACAACATATTATAAATGAAATTGCAATATTTGTTTTTTAATTTTCAATTTAAAAGTGAAAGTTGAAAATAGACGAATAGGTTAAAATTCAATTTATATATGCTAAAACATTTTGGCTGGAAAAGAGACGAATTTTTCATATTGTATAATTGGAAACAATCTAATAAAAGAAAGTGTTCTATCAAAAGACATTAAAATAACAATATTTGTGAAATTCGACCTTCTTTTATGTAGTGACATAATAGAGTGAAATACAAAATACTAAGATCAAAGTGAAATGCTGAAGTATAATACAAACATGACATCTATTGTTCATGGTGAGAGCCTCCTGGAAATCATTCAATGCTTTGGAAATGGGACATATTTTTTTGTGGTTTGCAAACCGATGGATGTGAAGAAACAAATTCAATACAAAACTCTTCCTAATGACATGGCGTTATTTAGTTCATTGTGTATGGCGTATGCTACACTCTTCACACGTAAAATACAGCTTAATGCACCTCTAATGGACAACATTTTGTTAAGAGAGGTATCCAAGTAATGTAACAGTTTTAGATCCTTTCCGTTTTCTTAATTTATAATTGTGATGATCAAAACACCCATCGTAAAACAATGCTGCTTTTTTATGCCTTATTTGTTATTTTTTAGTTTGTTTTCGATATAGTTTAAATATTACTGACAAAACGTTACCTAGCAAGCAATCAATCGAGCAGTTAAGACGAAAGTTTTCAGATTCCATTTGCACTTATCCACCTTCATAAATGTGTGCCTGTCCAGACGAACGATATTGTTTTTATAAGCTCCTGTCGTTATTTATACACTTGATAAATTATTGTGTATATAGCAAATGAAAGAGAGCTAAACACAAATTACTTAACAAATGTAGAATACAAACATGACTGTATAAAGAACGTGGTCCAAACCCATAAAACTATAGAAAACGTAGAATACAAACATGACTGTATAAAGAACGTGGTCCAAACCCATAAAACTATAGAAAACAACAAAACCAATGGAAAAAGGAAACAAAGACTAGGACAAAAACAATTCATAGAAAATTAGAAAATACCGAAATGAACTCCAACCAACTCCCGGTGGCGTTCCAGTAGGCAAAACAATTCCTGCTTTATTATTTACACCCATCGCATTACTCATAGTCACAATCTAGTGAAAACTCATTATCGAGTAAGAGATATTTTAATATGACATTAGTAATAAATCGTTCGTCATTTGCAAGATATATACTCCGTATTGGTTGAAGATTTCGTGTAATACAAGCACCTTTGGCAAGAGAGAAATACGTGCACTTCTCGCTACATTCCCAATGCCAAAGTTATTGTTGCCATCAATTAAAGCAAACAGAAATATGCGACTTGACATATATGTTTTACATATGGTAAAAAGTGCTCCTAGTGGTTAAGATGAAGTTATCACTTCGAAAGTTTTATGGTCGCCGCCATGACTTGGTTAACCGTTGCGGAATATCTGTGGTACAAATGAACATGAATATATTCCGCTTGTCTTGATTATAATCCGATCCTTTCCTTATTCATGACTTATCACCGGATGTGTAGCAAAATTAACTCGACGGCTGTCACATGTGGAGCAGGAACTGTTTACCCTTCCGGAGCACATGAACTCAAACGCGATTTTTAGTGAAGTTCGTGTTGCTTGATCTTTACTTTCTGTGTAATGTTTTGTAGATCATTGCTTGTCCTTTTTCCTTTTTCTTTTGGACATTGCATTGTCTGCATTTTTTTTTTAATAACTGCTTCTTATTACCCCTTTGAAATCTTCAAATTATACTTGAAACAAAATACATATATATTTGAATTTGTTATATATGTTTTATATAGCATCTAAATGTTTTGTAGATTGTTGTTCGTCCTTTTTTCTTTTTCTTTTGGCCATTGTGTTGTCTGTCCTTCTTCGTGTTCTTGTTGCTTCTGATGACCCCTTTGGTATCTTTGAACTCTTCTTTCCAGAAGGAGCAAACAGTATAGTAACTGTACAATAAGATTATTCCATTGATATTTGATCCAAAATTCAAAATTTATCAAATATATGTACATACCTTTTAGTTCTACTCTGTCATATTTATGTTGATTTTCGTTGTTTTTTTTTTATGAGTGTATATTGATAAAGGTCAGAACACTTGCCCATAAAAACCATTAAAAAGGGGGGATGTGAAATATGTTAATATAGAATGGATTATTTACATTTATCATTAACTAAACAAGTTATAAACATAAGAAGACACATAACAAGGGTTTTTAATATCATACATTTAAATGAAACCAATTATAGGACTTTTAATATATTTTATATGTTATTAAGTGGTCTTCATATGCCTGTACTAAAGCAAAGCTAAAGTTGAACCAGTTGAATGAACTCGAAAAGTGAAAGTAAACATACAACACAATATAAAAATCAAAACCCTGTAAATAAGTTTACTACAGACGAATACACATGGTCATTGTTGGTCACTGATTAATGCGAAAAGCAATTTTGTGAAAGAAAGAAAAATTGACATATTGTTGGTACTATGTGATAAACATTTTTGAGGTTAAAATATTTTCAAATGACTACTTCACCCACTAACAGTAATGGGTATCAAAGAATAAAGGGTGACAATTATTGTCTACAGTCACAATGAAATTCTACTACAAACCAACACAATCAAAAGACTTGAAGTGGTTGTACCGAGACAGAAAAGTGAACGAACAAAAAACAAAATGATTTGATTCATACAGCTTTTGGGGCAGTAAAATTAACATTAGAACATGGTGACAATTATTTTCTACAGTAACAATTAAATTCTACTACAAACCAACACAAACAAAAGACTTGAAGTGGTTGTATCGAGACAGAAAAGTGAACGTAAGCAAAAAACAAAATGATTTGATTCATACAGCTTTTGGGGCAGTAAAATTAACATTAGAACATGGTGACAATTATTTTCTACAGAAACAATTAAATTCTACAAAGCAACATAAACAAAATAATTGAAGTGGCTGAACTAAGGTAGAAATGTTAACGTAAATAAAAACTAAGTTATTTGATTAATACAGCATTTTGAGTAATTGAATTAACTTTAGAAAATGGTGGCTATTATTTTCTAAGGTGACAATAAAATCCTAAAAACCAGCATAGACAAAATAATTGATGTGACTGTACTAATGCCGAACGGTTATCGTAAATAAAAACAAAATTATTCGATTAATACAGCATTTGAAGTAATTAAATTAACACTAGAAAATAATACTTTTCTCCACTAAATAGAAGACAGAGTACCCATTGTTGATATTCTCTTCACAATTCCACAATACAAGAGGATATATTATTTGTACAGCTGTTGTGGGTGTAATATTGTTATTGTATTATTATTCATTTTAATTCAAGACCAACAGTAAACAAAATTGACCTCTGTGTTGAGAATAATGAAAGGTATATTGGTGTAAACTGTTAACGGTATGTATATAAGAAACGTTTGACGTTACCAAAAGGGGTTAACAGAAGACGTAAATCTACGAGAGGAAGACAATACAATGGACAAGGGACAAACAATAATCTGCGACATGCTACACAGACAATTAAAGATTGATCAATACGAACCCGACAAAAACACGGGGGTGAACTCCGGAAGAGTAAAGCAGTTTAACAAAATACAGACTAAGTTGATTTATATTGAATACTCCATAAAATGTCCATTACAATTAGTATAAACCAAATATATTCTGTATTATAAAATACCATTTGATATGCGCTATGCTCTCTAGATTTTTATTACATTTAGCATTTATCACCTAGATGCTACATCATAGAATTTAGTTTATGATGATTTTATTTGTTAAATTAACAAAAGGGATAGGACACAAGTTTTGCCAACTTATGAAGTCTTCTCCCATTAATACAATAAATTCACATAGTATAATGATCATTCTGAGCATGCATATAATACATATAGAAAATATATTGTAAATAATGTAATAAACGAATTAATAACAAAAAAATAAAAATTGTGTTGGATGGATGCGAGGTTGGAGAGTAGATAATTATCGAGTAATTATACTACAAGGAATCTTTTTGAAGATTTAATAAAATTGAAAACGTGTTTGAAGATATTAATATTTTCTTCGTATGTTAAGTCATCGGACCCGCGAGTTAGTATATTCAGATCGATTGTCTGTACCCAATTTAAATTATTCATCATATTAAGTCTTATTTCGGTATACTTAGGACAAGTAAAAAAATAATGGAATGCATCTTCCCGTGGGGCTCCACAGGAACAAGCAGCATCATTTACTATATTCACCTTTGATAGATCATAATTTAGAAATGAATACGAGTTACGAAGTTGAGTTAGAATAATATTAAGTTTTCTGGGACCATAATAAAAATGTTTCGGGATACGTTTTGTATTATCTGACTGTTCCTTTCGAATGGCTTTTTTGAATTTAGTTAATGTGTCAAGATTATGATCAGATTGATCTAGCCGGTTCCAGAGTTTAACAGTAGATGGAATAAAAGATTCAGTTGCGATCGAGAGTCTACAAAAAGGTATTATTAAATCCGAACCGTTTCTTAAGGGGTAAATAGTTGAGCTTTGTACAGTAGGAGGAATAAGTTATCTAAGATAATTTGGTGCATGTCCGTTCTTTATATTATAAAATAATTGGAGTTTCCTATTATGTCTTCTACTAGAGAGAGTAGTCCATCCTGTTTCTGAGTACAATTTATCCGTTTTTGTAAAAATTGGTAAACCAGTTACAATCCTTGCAGCATCTAGTTGCAATTTTTCAAGTTTGGTTGAATTACACAATCCACAATTATCCCATATTTCAGACATATTCAAAAATTGGGCGGATATATACGAAGTACAGTTTTTCTAGATTTTGTCTGCTTACCACCTATATTTTAATTTTCGCAATATACCTAAATGTCTTGATACGTTTAAGATTATATTTTCAATATGGTTATTCCATTTAGCATCACTTGACAAGATTACACCCAAGTGTTTATGACACATTGTTATAGGGATATTGTTTCCATTAAATGAGAAATTAAAGTTATATCTAACGTCTGTATTGGAAAATAACATAATCTCGGTTTTGTCTGGATTAAAAGACATTAACCATTTTGAGGACCAGGTATTTAGTTCACACAAATCATGATTTATAACATTTTCAATTTCAACATCATAGAATAGCATCCTTAGGGCAGAGAAACATTTATAATAAATGTCTTTTTAAACAGATCAACGCGGTGGTATAACATTATTTTGTGTGACAATATCGCATACATCTTTTAATGGCAATTGAATTATGCGACGGATTGATCGTTTAAAATCGATTATTGTGAACAAACGTATCTACCCGATCTTTTCCACCAACCCCATTACAAGTACATTCTCAAACACTACATGATGATTTAAGACATTTACAAGCTACGGAATACACCATTAATAATAAAGCCCGTTAGTTTATCAAACTGTGTGCACAAATAAATAATTAAATGCATTTTATTAATTCAGTTGTATTGTTATACTGTAGGACTAATGTAGAAACAAACTGTGAAATGGGGGTAATGCTAAATGCCAGTCTGGTTCAATAGTACCAATCTTGTACGAATAGCATTTACGTCGATTTGCATGGGCAATGTATAGGGGCTGTCACAATATGTTAAACAACATATTACACATCCAGATTGATAAAAAAATAAATCCCTTTAAATCAACAATGAGTAGCGACGCAAAAGGTGGTTTCCAGTACAAATGTTTACAGAACACAGGCACGAAACACTACTAAGCATATATCAAACAAATAAACGGAAGAACACGTATTCTCTGAGGTTTCCCTTGTGTTGGTAGCAATAAGGTGCTGTAATTTGCCTGTTGGCGGATGTTCTATTGTTTCAAGTTTAAGTGGTGATGATGGACATGTGTGAACATTGCTGACTGGGTAAAAGTCCAGCAACAACCACTCTAACAGTCCGGTGCTGTTTATGAACTGTTACCAGAGTTAAGATGTAAGTAGCTTGAAATTATGCATATATTACTGGGATACAACCCTTGTTCATGAGGTGCTGTAATTTGCCTGTTGACGGATGTTTTATTGTTTCAAGTATAAGTGGTGATAATTGGACATGTGTGAACATTGCTGACTGGGTAAAAGTCCAGCAACAACCACTCTTAACAATCCAATGCTGTTTATGAATGGTTATCAGAGCTAAACTGTAAGTAGCTTGGAATTATGCATACATTACTGGGCGTTGATATACAACCTTTTACCGGACAAAATATGTATTTCATTCAACAACCAATGACTTTCCTTTCGCCAAGTTATACATCATAGGTAAGCGATTGCATCCAAAGTGAAATCATAGTGTGCTTTATTTTTAAGGCGTTAAGTTTGAATTTGATCTACAGAAGGGACATTCCAGGGCAATGCAGGCAACAATGAGCACAAAACACAGAACAAAGACAAACAGAGAAAACAACACAACAGATAAAACTAAAATGAAGAGCAACACGAACCCCACCAAAAAACCGGGGGTGAAACCAGGTAGTCCCAAAGTGTACGTTTTAAACATTCATTGTTGAACTTGTGATAAAGCTAACCAGATGATTAGCCAAAATTACATAATTAATTCCTAATCCCATACTTGGTTTATGCAATGATTAAATTTTGTTGCTAAACTCAAACTTAATCAATGTATCAACCAATCATATTTAATTATTGAATTAGCTAATTATGGGATTAGGAATGAATCATGTAATTATGGCTAATCATATGATTAGCTTAATCACAAGTTCAACAATGGACTCTGCAGTTGTATTGCTGATATAGTCGAGACCGGTAAAATTCTTGAAAATTAATAGTTAAACAGACATGGTGATGTTTCAACTTTACCCGTCTTTTAAATTGTTCTTCTTATATAGTATGTCTGTAGAATATCGAATTATAGCAAAGCATGAAATTAAAATTTAGTGTTTCAGCTGAGTAGATAATAATCCAAGCACTTTCAGTGAAATATAAAAACTTAGCACATTTCAATTGCATCTTCGCGACATGGGGCCACATTCAATCAATCTATAAATCATTTATATGTTTGTCATGATGGACAACACTGTGATTAAGCAGGTCACTTGTCAATATAGTGCTCGTGTCTAGTTCAAAATGTATAGAATTATTTGATGGTGAAGCTCTGTCGTTTCATTTTCTATGATTGTCAGTGATTTAAACTTGTACTTTGTGAACTGCATTTATACAAGGGGAAAAAATTCAAAGATACTTTCATTTCTCCTCTTTAGCAGCTGATTAAAGGTTTGCAAAAATTTATGTCTATGATCCTTATAGAATTTTGTCAAGAAATGTTTATGCAAGTACATTTTGTTTCTTTCAAATCCTACATGTATTCAAAGTTATTATCTTTTTCTTATTTCTAATTTCCAGAAAGAAACAGAAGAATTTTATTTCTTAAATTGCTTGAACCAAAGGAACAAAAAGGCAAAAACTGAAATTCAGAACAAAGTGGTGTCATTAAGAATTGATTGATCCTTTAATCCGTGTCTATTGTGGAGGATATGACGGTTCACGGCTTGAAACACAGTTCATAGTAGAAATGTTGAAATGATTCCTTAATTTTAATAACCTTATTGAACTGCAAGCTAAAGTTGTCCGATTGAAGTATTCGATGTTAAACTTCAAAGGTTCATGTTGAAGCCAATTATTGTTCAATGATGTGCATGAGTGTTTTGCTATTTTAGCAATAATTCAAATGTACTCTAAATATTAGTGAAGAAGTACGAAGACAACGATCTTTCATATTGACCTTGTCAGATACATATCAAGTTAGTAGAAATGTTTTCGCCACTGGTTGGAATGTTCAATTATTGTTTGTGGTATTTAATTGTGTTTGTATAGTCCATATAATGAAGCTTGTGTGCTGTCTGTCCTTCTGCGATTTACGGGTCCTGATTATCCCTTTGGTATCTTCAAACTCTCCTTGATAACGTACACCATGATCTACACAGTGAATACTCTGGCGATCTATTGTTGAATGTTGATGTTTATGCATGCATTGTGCATCCCTGTCTATATGGGTATGATGTTAGTTTTGATATTTTGGATTGTTAATATCATAGTATGTCTGTAGGGATTGAAAGATTACGGAGCAGGATCTGCTTACCGTTCCGGTGCACTTGCGTTTATCCCAGTTTTTTATGGGATTGTTGTTGGTCATTTTTGTTTTTATTTGTCGTGCTTTATCGAACATTGTTTGTTGTTTTTTTTTTCTGTTCTTCTATTGACGACTTCTGATTAACCCTTTGGGATCTTCTATTGACGACTTCTGATTATCCCTTTGGAATCTTCTATTGACGACTTCTGATTATCCGTTTGGAATCTTCCAACTTTTCTTAAGAAGGATATAAGAATGTGATCTTTTTATATCATATTTTCTATACTGGTTAAAATGGTTTGTTATACCATGCATCATTTAATTGTACATAAGACTTTTTGTGCATACATTCGTTATTTGTGTAAAAATTACTAGATATATGTTAAGTATATGCCAACAGTACAGCAAATATAATTAACAAAGCCACGTTCATTTGACAATATGATTTTGCTCTAAGCTTACCATTTTTATGTATACATTTTTGTGATTACTTGTGGGTGGAAGAAATATATGCATGCATTCTATCTATTATTGTTTGTATCTATTTATGTGTATCCTTTTTATTTATTATTGTTTGTTTATATCTGTCTTACAGTTGACAATCTGAGTAGCAATTAACTGAGGCTTGAAATCCCATTGACTTGTTAAACCCACGACATTTGTATGCCTATCAAAAACCAAGGCCTGGTTTTCCAACGTGAAAAATGAAGGTATTTTTTATGAGAAAGATGGTTGTTATTTTTGTTGATATTGGTGGAATTGTTGAACAATCCTCTTTCATACCATATTTGGCAAAAAATAAGAAAAAATAATTTAATTTAATTCAATTTAATTTAGAGAAAATGAATAATTCAAACAATTATACAGAAAAAAATATAACAATATATTGCAGCTGACACTTTTAAATTACCGTCTTATTTCTTTAAATGGAGTGTCGTAAAATGGGACTACATTTGTGTAAGATGGCACTTTAATGTCACAATTTCCACAAATTGGTAGAGTACAAGACACGTTTCTATTTCTTCTCCAACTATTTGTGTCTATGTCATATTCATCCTTTTCAAATTGTCCAACAGTATTATTGCCGGAAGTGCCACACACTGTGTAAATCATATCTCCTTCAGTGTACATACCAAAATGTCTACATTTTATTGGAAAATCACAAGAAGATGTGAAAATGTTAGTGTTTGTGTTAAACTTCAGGAAGATTCCGTCACTACTGCAAATGTAAATGTCAGATTTATGAAGAACGGCTTTACAGCTAGATAACTGCTGAGGAAATTCGGCAACTATTTGAATTAACTTTCCCTCTGGTTTGAAGGAAATAACAACTGTTGATGGTTGTCCTCCAATCTTTTCTCCTATGATGTATATTGTATCATTGTTTGTAATACAGGGAGCAGATTGTAGCTTTATATTATCTGGTATCCTGGAAACATCTTTCCACTTCTTTTTCAATATTTTCGTATTATGTTGTCGATTATCATATTCTTCTATTTCATGTATGTCACTGCCATTGTGGTGTCCTCCTATAACATACACACAATCTCCAAGAGATACCAATGAACTCTCATAACGGGTATGATTAAGACTGGCAATGGTTTCCTCTTTGTTGAGCATTGGATCATACCGGAAAACATGTTTTCCCGAGGAAATGAACACATATGGTGCGTCCGATTCGTCTTTCTGAACACAAGCGACCGAAAATCCATCTTTTATATCGGTACTTTTAAAGAGTTTCCGATGGCAAACGAGATCTCCGTCACAATTGAACACAGCTGTGACTATGGTGTTTTTGGATTTTGCAGCAGACGACATCAGCATCGCGTGGTATGTCCTATATCTTCTCTTACGATCTACATATTTATGTGGAGATCTTTGATGCTCTACTATTTCCAGCATCATACAGTAATCATTCAACCGAACTTCATGATCATATTGAAGCCAAGTATCCAAAGCTTTGAAAATGTCCGAGTGTTTTGCGATTTCAGCAATGTTACATATGTACTCTAAGCTGTTCACACGGAGATTCTGGAAAGAGTCCGAATGACAAAGATCTTCTAACTTTTCTGCTATCATTCGGGTCGTCTCTTTCTTCAATCGTAAAAGTTCAAATGAGTTTGCAATTTCTAAGGCATCTAGACAGTTTACAATGCTGACGCTTTGTAACAATTTATCTTCGCATGCGTCCTTTAAAGCTGGAGACATATAGGCGACTGATAAATAATACAGAATATCATCGCTGTTCAGCCATTTTTTATTCACTATTCCTGTTCTAAGAATTTCTACAACTTGTTTTCTAATATGCTCTGGGTAAGAGCCTACCATCTCAGTCATATCTAAAGCTGTCATGGCGTACGTTTACATGTAGTTGACCCTGTAATGATAGAATAAATGATATTTACTGACTTGGTTTACATGGTGCAGTATAGCTATGTCAAAGTACTTCCTTCCTCTCACTGACAGCCGACAGTTAGATATGAAAACCACTTTGTGTTATACACTTAACTAAGCTAATGTTTAAGCTTAAAACCCTGTTTAATATATATATAAATATTCTGCCTTATATTTACAAAAAAAAAACATACAAATGAAATAATAGAAAAGTAAACAAGGCTACCAATATTTGAAAGGAAAAAAAATAGAAATGCGTGACAATATGGAATGAATTTTGAAAAGTGAA